>BGPR01025313.1:0-11575 GCA_013235015.1 Araneus ventricosus | reverse complement strand
ATCAAAAACTAGAGGTCCAATTTTTGGAGATTTATCAAAAACTAGAGATCCAATTTTTGGAGATTTACCAAAAACTAGAGGACCAATTTATGGAGATTCATCAAAAACTAGAGGTCCAATTTTTGGAGATTTATCAAAAACTTGGTGTCTAATTTTTGGAGATTTATCAAAAACTAGAGGTCCAATTTTTGGAGATTACAATGCTTTCTCTTCATATTCGAGAATATAATAAAAGCCGTTCATATTCAAGTTTTTCTCGTTCTCAAAATAATGATAGAATCACCACATTGGAACTTCAAAAATAGAAAGTAATTGAGAAATAATGTTTAAAGAGCAGGAAGAAACGCGATAAATGAGGAAAACATGACAAATTATTTCCACGTTTCTTCTTGTAACAAATTCGTTAAAACTTTGTCCAATTCTCGAATGGGAAAAAGGCAACCCACTTATTTATTGCCTGATTGTAAGTAAAAATGAAAAGGAACGAATGTCTTTTTCAGGTAGAATAAATTGCAAACATTTTCTACAAGATAAATGGTACGCTGAAACCAGAATGAATGGATATTTATCATTGCATTGGATTAAATCTTTGAATCTAGGCTTTTCTGTTGCTCCATTTGATAATAATTGCGCAGTTATTTTATTTCAACAACTTTTGGTTCTGTTCTTTATCAAATACAGTAGTATCGTAAATGTTTATGACGGAGTGATAAAGTTTTACTGGACTGAGAAAAATGTGAAACTAGTATCCAAAAAATCTTAAAGACTTTACTTTTCATTTTATTACTGTTGTTGTTTTTAATCCAAAAGAGTTTCCTAGCCAAAAGAGGTATTCATATCTTTGCAATTAAACTTTGTCATGTGTAGATATGGTAAATATTTTTTAAAACTATTCGAATATCTCCAAATTCACAAAAGTGGAGAGATTTCTAGCTTGACCATAAAAGCACTGATTATAACTTTAATTTTGACTGCAACATAAATGCTCAGCAAAGAATCCCATTCTACTGACTAAACTGAAACTGGAATATGAGTAAACCATAGAAGGAAAAATAACCCTAACGCAGAAAGCGAAGTTCAGCTTTACTTCCTGAACTTTGGCAGTTGTTTATCGAGTTGTCGTTATATATTTGGGAAAAATGCACATCATCGCAGAATAAAATATGAGTTCTCCAATGACACAAAATAAGCATGTCCCTGTAAACTTAGATTCTTCATCTATATTCAATAAGCTCTTCACACACAGTCAGATCTTCAGTCCAGATTCTAAAAAATCAGATCTGCCAACTGCTTTCTCCAACTTCCTTCTTGAATACGAAGTTCAGTAATAAAAAAAATCCATCAAGAAAGTATTTCTAGTGATACCATGGACCCTTCCACTGATAGAGACTCTTCTAACGGTACTATGGAAACTTCTGCTATTATTTAAGTTTCCTTGTTTTAGTTATTTAATTTATTTCAAAATTTTTCTTCTTATTTAGGTTGCTAAATTGCTTTTATTAATTTTTTCTGGTATGCTTCCACTTCATGTCCATCTAAGCCGATTATAAAGAATCGTTATGATTCTAGATACGGGGACATGAAGTGCTGTCATTACTAATATAATAGCCCGGATCTCTCGGTAACGCTCTGACGTCACCAACAATAAAACTCGCACCATAGCACTGCGAGACATTAAACAGCATTATTTCATTGTTAGAAAATCTAAATTTCAGTAATTTTAAATTTAAAAGAGTAATTGTAGTTCTAATTTTAAATTTAATAGCTCTAAAATAGTGAAATAAAATTTGCTATCGATTGATATAAATTTTATCTCGCTATGATGAATAGTTCTTGAGAAATTTTAAATTATATTAATCATATATTTCAAATTAATTTCATTTTCAATAGATAGTAGTAAATCACCTCAGTGGTATGTCATGCGCGTGATATAATTTGGACACCACGATGCATCTGATTATTTATTGCAATAGTGATGTTATAATTTGATAATATTTTTTGGAAACGTTAGACCAGCAGAGAAGTGCTTTGTTTTGAAACTAGATTTTCTATCTATCTAGATTATATCTACTAGATTTTCTAGATTTTTTTAAACCAAGAGGTGTTTTGAATAAAGAAATATGTAAATAATATATATATATATATATATATATTTCCTGTCATAAAACATATGTTCATTTAATTTGTTTTCAACCAAGGTTAAACATTTCTCTCGCATATATATCTATTTAAACACGTCAAATTTGACGGGAAATCTGTCAAATGCAGAGGCAATTTGCACCCGTCATACCATGACGGGTGATTTTTCTAGTATATATATATTCAATAAGAGTAATTAGTTTTCAAAGGTTTTCCAACTATATAACGTCGTCATCTGACCGCGGTTCAATATTACAAAGTCCGTCCCAAAGTATCATTCTTGTTTCTTCAAAACGGGACGTTAATATAACTTAACTAAAACAACTTTATAACGCATTCTAAGATAATCCATCAACTTTGGCACCGTATGCCACTTCAGCATATCGATGCCTTGGTTTGACAAGGTTCTAACTGCATCCAAGTCAGTCTTGAGAAAAACAAGTTTAAAGTTTTCACCGATTAAAACTTTTGTTTATGATATAGTTTAATTAATAATTACATTAAAGGGCTTTTATTTAAAGGTTCCATAGTTTATTTGAAAAAAATTATATTCCATACCTTTGATTTTGAACACAGCAAATCGCAGTTAGAACCTTGATCAAAACAAGAATAGCTTTCGTCAAAGAGACATAGTAATAACTACGCATAGAACTTTGTCAATGTAACCATTTTATTATATAAATGCTTATCACAGTGCGTTTAGTAATAGCTATCTGAAAAACCTTTATGAAAGTTTTGCAACCTGTGTATCAGAATGGAAAATTTCGTGTTTAATAAATACAGGGTGTTCACAAATGAAGAGACACATTTCAAAAATTAATAAAAAAAAAGTAAAAATGTTAGAACTACATTTTTTCTAAATAAGAGTGCATCTCAAAAAGTTTTTTTCTAGATAGGTAACGCGGCGTTACGCCTTTCTAACTTCGTTACAGCGAGAAAATTCCGTACGCAATGGCTACAGATCTGCAGAAGCCGACGCGTGTTTTCTGGTGTCTTTTTCAGTTTTTCTGGAATATCACGAAAACCTTTCGGTTTTCACACTACATGTGAATCAACAAATTAAAGACAGTAAAACTCCCTACAAATACATGCTTTTATTTTTCTTCCAGTTTTTATATTTTCTCAGATAATGGCTCTAAACATATTTTTGATTTCCAGTATAATTTACAACCCCCTAGATCACCGAAATGATAAATTACCTATCTGAAAAAAAAAACTTTTTGAGACCCGCTCTTCTTTTCAAAATATTTGTAGTTCCGACTTTTTTATTAATTTTTTAAATGTGTCACTTCATCTGTGTACACCCTGTATATCTATCTATATGAGGAATGCTCAACATGAACGTTTCGACCGTAGTTAAAAGTATACGTTAAATGATGCGTAGCTAACAATCTAAATCGAGTTCTTCCGAATTTGACTTGGTCCTTTTCGTAATCTGGATGAAAAGAGCAAATAAGATAAATAAATATTGACGAAAGGAGAACATTTTTATTTGCACATCTGTTTCCAGAACAAGTTAACACGTTTTGCTTCAGCTATGTAAAAGTATGTCGTTTTATCTTGCGGTGAAAATTACAATCTTCGCAATCTATATTGTTACAAAGCTATAAAGTCGTTTCCCTGAGATGCTAATCTTAGCTACCATTTTGGCGACTTGGCGGCAAAGTTGGCGATTTTGGCGACAAAGGGAATTTTCTAGAAGGACCTCGAACTTTCAACCTATTTCTACTAGTTTCATGAACTTTCTAGAGATTACGTCACTTCCTACGTAATGAAGTCACTTCCTGTTGAAAAGTATAAGCCAAGAAGAGTGAGTTGGAATTTGATCAGCAAGCAAGCTGGTGAGTTAACAAGAAACCTTTGAGCGCTGTGTTGAGATTTATTGGTAGTCTCTGTTGCGAATTTTTACTAGTTCTGTGTTAATACTCGTGCTACGTTTCTTTGCTTGGAATATTTGTAAAATGAAGAGCTTTATTTCTTTCATCCTGCTTATCGGATTGCATTCACGTACACCCACAAGACAATTTCGTTACAATATATTTAAAATAAATAGCAAAACCAAAATGCCAGTCCCTCAACCCCAACCACTGTACCGATTTCGACAATTTTTATTTTGTATGAAAGCCTATGACCCCTAGATATGTCGTCAACGGCTGCCTGATACCAACACCTTCCATTTTCGAGAGAAATCACAAAACCACTACTTCGCTGTACATGGGGGAAAAACCTTTGACTGACTTCCCAGCCTTAACAATTGGACCAATTTCTCCACTTTGCAAACATAGCTAACCAATCAGAATACTGCAACATTTAAACAATATTTTGGATCTGTACGCGATGCAGTGAACATAGGGCCTCAATAATATTGTGTAATACCTATTGCAGGAGATGAAAACTTTATTTAGAGCGATATCATACAGCATTTATGGTTCTGAAAATTTTTATGGAGAAATTCGAAACGAAGATGGAGAAAACATAAGAAAGAAAATGGGACTTTTTCGTTTTATAGCCTGTTCCACTATATATCTATATCTACTATCTACTATATCTATATTCAGTGTTTCAAATTGAAAAGCCGCGAAGTGGTCAGATGACGGAGCCAGTGTGGAGAATGGTGGTACTACTAGCGCAGTATAATAAATAAAGATAAAATGTCTACATTATATGTCCAAAATCAGAAAATAACTGATTAATACATTTTATAAGAGTAGGAAAACAAGAAAGAAATAAAAATTGCCACGAAATTTCATGTTTCTCCGTGTAACAACCCCATTAAAACTTTTTTTCAATTCTTTAATGGAAAAAAACATATGCTTATTTATTAGCAGACTGCAAATACAGGAAATAAAAATCAAATAATTTTTTAACGATAGATTTTTTTAGAAACATTTCCTCAAGACTTAAATAGTACTTTGCAAACAGAATGAAATCTGTTATCTTTGCATTGAACGAAATCTTAATATTCACTCTCTTATATTTCCTTATCTGGAAATCATTGCACAATCATTTTGTTTCTACAAATTTTACCGTATGTACTCCTCAAACTTCTGTTTTTCCGCATGTCTGCAACTGTTGCAAATATTTATGACGGAGACAAAGGAAATCCGATAAGAGCAAGATTATGAAGATTTATATCAATAATATTAAAATGTCTGGAACTTTATTACTTTCTTGTATACTTCGTATACATGGAAAGAGAATTGTAATCGTCAAAAGAATTCAACCTCGAAATTCTGATAAATCTCCACGTTTTAGACTTCCTTGAGACTAAAAAAATCCAGTTATGCTTGGCTCTTAACATGTGATTCCAGAAAACGGCAGGATATAGATAATGAAAATTTGGAAGCAGTCTTTCCGCCAAAGCTGTAGTTTTGTATAATTTCAATCAGCTTAGGTGACAGAGGGCTCCATGTTCGAAACCCAGTGAAGTTCCGCTGTGTTTGTGGGTCTGCTGCACATTAAATCTGACGTGTGTCATACGTCCTTCCGCTGGTGTGGTGCGGAAGTTTTGAGAGGGAGATGACAGCCCAGGTGTCTTCCTCGTCATCTGATCGCGGTTCAAAATGAAGAGTTTCTTCCCAAAGTAGTACTCATTTTGGTTCAAAACTGCATGTTAATATAACTAAACTAAGCGACTGTCCTACCGCCACGAAAAAAAACCCAGACACCAGACATGCCGGTGGCGGTTATGGTAACGGGATATTCCACTGCATTTTGGGGGTGAAGGAGAGGGCTTTATTTCATTTCGCGCACATACAATCGGTGGAAGTCTCATTTCGCTTTGCGCTTCGGCCGAAAACGAATTCCTCGCCTAACGTAGTGCGCTTAGTTTGCCAAATGTTGCGGTTGATTTAAAACTTTTTCCCTCCTTTTTTCGTCTCGTCTGCGTGAGGCAACCCTGTTTATGGTTTTTCTTGTAGCGGTAGAACAGTATATCAAATTTGGAACGAATCCGTATGCTCATGTGCGGCGGGTTTTTCAAAAACGCAACAAGCGAGATGAATGAAATATGGCGCGAGCTTTTATTTTACTTTCTACTTAAATTATCATTATTGCCATTTTTAACCCACTTCTTTTATTTAACTTGCCTTGTTTCATGTTTGTCAAAATGGAATTTCCCAAATCGATTTTCCACTCCCTTTCTGATATGTCGGAGTTTCAAATTTCGTTCACATGTCTGTTCTGGATGTCAGAACACACACTATTTTAGTATTTTCACTTATAATTTAATCATCAGTTAATGGATCAACATAATTAATTGATAAACAGATTAAGAATATCTTCAATTTACTACATTTCATCTTAGAAAATTAATACACTTTTATTTATTATCACATTTATTACTATTTACTCACTTTATTATTATTCTATTTATCACTTTTATTTACTTTTTTTAGTACCTCATTTTTTTTTTATTTTTAACTGGACCTGTTTCGTGCTTGTAAAGATGAAATTTTGCAATCGATTCTACGTACACTTTCTGATGAGTTTTTGAATAAGCTTTTTGTTAGAAGTTTGAAATTTTGTACACCTGTGTATTCTCGATGGCAATACTTTTAATATTTTCACACTCAATTGTAAGTGATCGATTCATTTTATAACATGCTGTTTCATACCAGTGGTGCCACCTGTTAGCAAATTAGAGAAAAATATTAATTCCATTATTACTTATAATCCTGAATTAAGAATTAGAGATTAAAATTAGAATGTAATGAAACAAAATGAATTCTACTTTTTAGCATATTAATAAAAGGTTACTTATTTATTTATTTTGAGTACGAGATAAATAAAAACCATGTTAGTAAACATCGAGAGGTTTCTTCATTAGACTTTGTCGTATATTTTGTGGTATCGTATACATTTCCAAGTTTGGAGAGGGTGGTGACATCATCATCTGACAGCTGTTCAAATATACGAGGTCCGTCCCAAAACAGTCTTCATGTTGCTTTGAAACGGAACGAAAATATAACTAAACTAATGAAATCAAGATCATGTTTTTTGTCATTCACGTTCTGCAAAAGAGAACCCTCTGATTCCTAAGACCATTGAAATAAAGGGACCTTAAAATACGGGAACGTCTGAACCCTCTATCAAAGAAAAGGGAAATTCACTTTCCCCCTCAAAAACCACAATGGCACTGTCCGAATTGTAAGAAAACTTCCCTCTTCCCCAAACACATCTGGGCGAGCCACTCAAACGAAGAAAGCAAGTGCCTCAGGTGTGAAATCAATCACGCTTAACGGGGTGGAAATTTCAGAGTGACATTCGGACGTTTCGGACAGTTCTCGTCTTCTTCTTAAATGGACGTGTGGGACGCTCCCGTAAAGATAGAGTTAAGGAAAAGTTAAAGGTGACGCTCCACGAAATCATATATGAAGAGGAAAATTCAAAGAAATACAGTTTCAGAATTGCAGTATCCTCAGCTGCGAAAACTGTCATCCAAATCACTTTAAGTGCACGGCAAACGGACGTATTTAGAGGAAGAAATATATATTTTTCACTTCGTCGTGCTGCAAACAATATGATCATCGAATATAAGGGTTAGATCAGTTTAGCTATATTAACGCCTCGCTCTGAAACAACACGAGGGCTATTTTGATACGGACTTCCTAATGTGGAACAGTGGTTCGATGACGAGGACGGCACCTGAGCTGGCACCCCTCTCTAATCTTCGGCACGACACTAGCGCGAGAGGATTTGGCCACTACGTACGTTTCAGCGTGCAACAAGCCCACAAACGCGGCGGGCCTTCAGTGGAATCTGGTTTCGAACCGGGTACCCTACAACCACGAAACCGAGACCTTACCACTAAGCCACCATGACTCCTTCTGCGGTTTTGGTACCGGAAGGCTCCAAGTTCGATTCCACTACAGGTCCACTGTGTGTGGGGGTTTGGAGCACAATAAAGAAGATGTCGAGGGTGAAGCTCTAGTGTGGCGTGTAAATTTAAAGAATGGAAGCCAGCTGAGGTTTCTTTTCTCGCCGCTTAGCCATGACTCAAAATTATGAAGTTCGTTCGGAAATAGCCCTCGAGTTGCTTTAACCCTCTAACACCGAGCGAGGCGGTCCCGGGAGGTCTAAAAATTTCTTTTTAACAGCGAAGAAGGCCGGTCTAAGGCGGTTGGCTTCTTTTGGGGGGAGGTGAGATTCTGAGATCGCTTAGGAGATAAGCGCGATAAGGGTGGTCCAATTATCCTTGCAAACCGCAGCCCATTTCCGTGCGCCTTAAGGGAAGGTTATAGCAGGGGGTGGAGTGGTGTGGTAAAGGACCACCCAGGTTGGGAGAGTCCAATTCATGTCGCTTCCTCCCAAAAGATCCCGATTTTAAAGGAGCTAGAAGAAAAAAGTCGCCTCGGGTTTAAAGAGTTAAAACGGGGTGTTAATACATATATAACACTACTTCAGGACCCTGTACTAAGAATCATTATGAATCTTTGTAATCGATTTAGGTGGACAAAAGTGGAAGCTGACCGGACCCACCGCAGGACGAACGCAGTCCATTTTATTGAATCAAAAAATATTTTAACAATATTTTACATAATTTAAATGTTTACATGAATATATGAAATGTTAAATGAATGTATAACTTTAAATGTTTAAAATTACTAATGAATGTCCCTTGAAGAAAACATTCCGATGTCAGAAAAAAAATTAATAATAATATAATAATAATAATAAAGTAATATAAACTTAACTAATAAACCTAAATAAAAAGAAATGTTTTTTTTTTAAATTATAAAACTGCAACAAGAAAAATTAACTAATAATAAAAATAAAATAAATAATGACAAAAATTAAAAAAAAAACCTTAATCTAACCAGAATAAAGAAGGAGAAGAAAAAAAGATTAGAAAGAAACACAAAAAGCTTTCAACAAGTTTTAAAAAAGTCCCTATGTTAACATAAATAACCTGAATAATAAAATTCCAAAAATGAAAACCCACCACTGTATCAATGCTTTCGGGATAGTCAATTTGTTACCACAACGTAACTCATTTCCCAACAAATCATGTCCGTTATTTATCCAGTACATAACATATCACGATCTTACTTAACTGAAACTCACCTAAATTTTAAAACTTTAATCACTGAAGAACAACAATTTATCTCTTTCGAGACACTAACAACAACAAGCTCCATCTATAATAAATGAAAAATTTACCTTCACCATCTTCTTTCACCATATTTCGAAACAATGAGTGATTTTATAAGAAGGAGAGAGCTTTTGCTTTTACTTCAGACAGCGAATATAACTCACGTAGTGCCATAAAATTCTCCGTTCTAAAATCACTCGTGATGGCTCACTCTTCCATCAGATCGATCACCGGATGCCACCGAAAAGTACTATAATTCGATAGCCACGGTTTACAGTGAACTGAGCAGTGATCCAGCCGTCAATCTGTTAAGATGTCAATCGATAGCTGTGACACGGTGATAACTTTCTGTGTTCTAAGGCTGCTGAGAGATGTGACTTGTTTTAATAATATCGCGGCGTCTCTATCTATTGTGATAACACGTCATTTTTTTCAATGATTCTGGTGAATAATTACATTTTGAAAATAAATTTATGGCATAAAACCAAGAAAATATCCTTTTCAAGAAATTGTGTATTGGACAGTTTGAAATTATGTATAGAAAAATTTGAATCTGTGATAAGAAATTGTGTGTAGGTTGATTTAGCCTTTTTCTTGTGATGCAGTGTGTTGCATGTTTAGGTTTTAATTTGTGGTTTCCTGTATATATATTTTTTAAGCTTTGTTTGTTTTTCTCTTTATTTTCCTTGTGATTGGATTTTAAATTATGTTATTTGGTAATTAATCAAGATTTTGTGTTTAGGAAAGTTTAAAATTGCGTATAAGAATTTGAAATTGTGCGAAATTATATTGGTTATTTTAAACTTTTTTTTTCCTATGAAGCAATGCGAAGGAATTGTGTACTCGAATTTGCTGGCGTTCTTCGGAACTGTCAGTGGCTCGATATTTATATCTTCTCATTCTTTTTAGAATTCTAGACAGAATAAAACAGAATTCGCTTTGACGTTCAGTGGTTCTTTCACAACTGGCGTGATAAGGCTCTTTCTCTCAG
Source organism: Araneus ventricosus (assembly GCA_013235015.1). Lineage (NCBI taxonomy): Eukaryota > Metazoa > Arthropoda > Arachnida > Araneae > Araneidae > Araneus > Araneus ventricosus. The sequence continues at coordinate 1,352 of BGPR01025313.1, read as the reverse complement.
CTCTCCAAATGCACACCATTATTAAAAATATTCATTCAATGCCGAAATGCAAACAATAGATTTTCTTTCATTGGTAAAATGACATCAGCTTTTTCGGATAAGTCAGATTTTTCCCTATTATAACTAAATTTCCCTCTTGCGGAATTCGCTAGAGTAAATTCGGACATTTTGAAGCTCTGGAGGTGAGTTCGAAATCGGGATTCTCTGGACGAAATCCGGATCTATGGTAACCCTAAGTATAGATGAACTCATTCTGACGAATCTCATGTGTTGTTTCAAATAATTCGTTTAATTTTAGAGACTCATTTCACTACAGTAAATCACCGTTTATACGTTTTTGATTTATACGTAGTTTCATCAGAGTCCCGATGCATTCGTATTCATTGTAATGATGAAGTCTTAGTTTATAGGACGCTCTGCTTCGGTTATGCTTCGTTTTCCTCCGTTCTAAAATGAAAATTTTCGCCTTTCTAGGATGTGAACTGTGATGAAAAGAATACCATGACTTCGAAATTATTCACAATTCATGAATTAATAGAAGACAAATTGTCTGATGCTGATTGAAGCGATGATTAAATTATTCCACCTTTCTTTAAAGACGCAATGGACTCCATTGAAAATAACAACGAACTCGAATCGAATTTAATCTTTTTGTCAAAATAATAGTGAAAAAGCACTCAATGAATTTGATTCATAATGATGTACTTAGAACTCTCAGACAATCAGCAAGTAAAACGATGGCTAAAAGTTGTTTTAAATAAACGCCTACCTAACATTCACATAAATCGTATATGATATGTATAATCAGTACTCAAGATTTGCAACTAAGATATGATTTTTCTCACTTTTAGGATAAATGTTATTTAAAAATTTCATTACTGATTTCCATACTATGTAGTATTACACAATACTATCTTAAAAGCTTTAAAATCATTACTTTTAAATGGATTTGCATTACTAGCTTTAAATTTGTAATAATCAAAATTGTTTGGTAAAATTTCTGTTATACGTATTTTCACTTATATGTCATTTTACGTCAGTCGCTTGAAAGATGTATAAACGGTGCTTTACTGTATAAGGATTTTTGCAGTGCTATTGGGCCAGAATATTAATTTTCCTGTCAACTAATTATGTCCTAAATCCGGACGAATTGTACCCTAACTGTAGATGAACTCATTCTGACGAATCTCATGTGTTACTACAAATAATTCGTTTAATTTTAGAGACTCATTTCACCATGAATATTTGATTTTCCCTCTGCTATTGGGCTGGAATTTTAATTTTCCTGTCAACTAATTATATCCTAATCCGGACAAATTGTACGCTAACTATAGATGAACTCATTCTGACGA
>BGPR01025312.1:0-22432 GCA_013235015.1 Araneus ventricosus | reverse complement strand
AGTATTGTATAAGATGAGAGAAATTTAAGAGGAGCACATTCCCATTCAGACTTTTGTCAGTCTATAAATTTCTCTTGATTTTTCTGCGTCCGAACAATTTAACTACGTAACAACATTTTGAAGACGCATAAACGGAAAAAATTCATGACAACATGTTTATTAAAATTAGTAAGAAGAAGTTATTAACATAGGTCATTTCCTTACTCTAATTACCAAGCTTTATTGTAGAGTTCTGAACAACATACATGGCAAATATATTAAGCTGCCAATATCGCACTCTGAGACGTCATAGAAAATATTAAGATGTAATTTACAAACGGAGTGAGGTTCTTAAACTAATGGCCGAAATTCTGGACTTTCATAAAACAATTCTTCGTCATAACGCGGAGGTTAAAGCATATTCTTTCATATGTACAACTTGGCAACGCACCGCATGGTAGCTACCTTACTTGAAACGATTACCTTAAAGAAAACGAAACCTCGAGCTATCCATTCGAGTCATTATATTTAAATTTTTGTCGCAACTGATTGTGGTACCTAAACACATGGAAAGGCGTGTTCGATCTTTCCTTCTATTTTCCATTCGATTGAATTTAAAGATTTTGTTCGGAAATTTGGGTTAAGTCACCAAAAGCATGTTTCGGATTTCTAAAAAAATATGCAAAAGAACATTACAACATCATAAGGTTTGTTTACCTTATATAGATAACTCTAATATAGCATGGATTACAATCTGATATCTCTTCTGAAAATTTGCATATATAATGAAGGACGAGCATTGCGCTTACTAAAAAGTATATCATGTCCTTCCTTATATATCTTCTTCTTCGATGGAAAAAAAACCTATGTAGGAGGTTGAAAAATTTTGATTAACATTTAGTCTGCAGGGACTTAACCAGAAGAAATGTTTTGAATGCGAGGAGTGAAAACCTCACTTGTGTCTGGTATAGCAGTTGCACGTCATTTAAAAGTTTTTCTCGTATAACATCCTGTCAGGAAATGGTTAATAAAACTTTTCAAACTAAACGAGAAAATTATTTTAAGATACGAAAGGAATTTCATAGTTTATATTTTGACAAATCCAATGGGATGACTTCAGTTTGCTACAATTTATCAAAAGAGCAATTAAGCAAAAATCGAAAAAATTCGGAAACCATCTGTGTCTACTTGGCAACATTTTGCTTAATCTTAATGAAAATCAAAAAGCTTTTGTTCTTCATCGCCAATTTAAAATGTTAACTTCCATACGATATTGCTTTGTATCCGTATGCATCAGTTTGTGGAAAAGATATATAAAACTCTTTAAAATATTTCGAGATACTCCACTATTATATTTAAGTTAAATCGATTTCGTTATAACTCTAAACAAAATTATTAATGTCAAGCGCTGTATGTCTTCTCCTAAATATTAGTTTGGTATTCATTACAGTGAATTTAGAACGGCAGCTAAATAATTCATTAGATATTTATGTCCTTGTTGTCCAGAGCTTCAGTTGCGATAAATCATATATACGGTGCATTTTAGAAAGGGGAAACTGATGCGTATGAGTCTCGAATCTATGATAAATATATTCTACGCTCTCGTGGACTTAGATTTATGACAAAAACTAGGCAATCTGTCGATTCCAAAACGCAAATATTTTGTGCCACAATTATACCTTAAACAGACGTCAGTATATTCTCCTTATTCTTGGTGCAGATACTGGCACAACCCTTCATATCTGTGACACACCTTCTATCAAACCTATGGAAAAAATAATGACACTACATTTATTACAATTAAAAATGTGAATTAGTAAAATAGGTCATTTATTTTGTCCAATCATCAAACTCTATTCTAAAGCTCTGAACAAAATAGTTTTGGAATATTTTCAGCTGCTAATGTCGGATTCTCTTACATCAGTGGAAAAATATAACTGAATTTTGAAAAAGAGATTAAATATGTTCTGTCCCCCAAATTAAACGCTGAAATTCGGAAATCTTTCAGAAATGCATATTTTTTTCAGATTTAGGAAAATTAATCTTATTCTTTCTTGTATCTAACTCGGAAAGCATTGCCATAAACCTGCTTGTTTGAGAACTTTTAATCGTGGTCGATAAAGACACATCTGTAATTCTCCGAGCGAATTATTATATTTAAAGTTTTGATAAAACTGATATTTGTAAGGAAAATTATGGAGGAGACAATTCGATTTTCGAACGAACTTATCCACTTCGGCCTCTCGGAATGGGAAGAAATTGAAGGTCGTGTTAAGACAAGGATTTATGTATATGATAACTTGAAGATGCGCGGGTTAAAGTTGGCGAAGAAAAGGGAGCCAACCCTAATAGCACAAGATGCTCTACAATATTGTTACGATATATTCTCGATATTGCGCGGCATTCAGATTATCGAACAACGTCAAGGAGATAAGTTACAATATCTTGTGCTAATAGAGCAAACTGAGACCAGAAGGAAAGGACCTTTCTCAAAATGACTGAATAATACCCTTCTGGATTAGAGAGGATGTTATCTTCTTCTCACAACATGGACCTTTCCTGCCTACCTCAAAAGGTTTCACCTGTCTAACAGCAATTATTGCAGTTGTGGTGGAATTGGCGCGACACTTCACTATGCCACGGAGTGTATTTATACAGTGTCTTGGCATATGAGGAAGCCAGCGCCAAACTTCGAACAAGAATGGCTGAAAAGGGTCACCAATAACCTCGTCTCCAGGCAGAGAATTCGTGGGATTATCAAATTCATTAGCGAAAACAGAGAACTTTTCCGGCCTCCCTAGCCTTCAACTTCCCAGCGAGCTGAACTAAGTAGCTAAATTACCGGACATTCCCCCTTCAAATAAAAGAAAGGTTTTTCAACATCTAAAGAAAAGAAGACTATTACGAATTAATAGTGTAAAAGTGAAAATGTCTGTGCTGTATATGGTGTATATATTTCCTTCTTTTTGTTTATTTTGTTTTTCTTTTTCTTAAATAAAATTCCCATGTCTTGCCCATGAAACCGTTCAGTGACCGTTCTGGTCACGGGTACGGGAGTAAGGGACGGCGTTCTGTTCTGTCAATTCGTGCCAAGCTGGCAAGAGATTCTGACGTTTCGTATCTAACCTTAGAATTTAACTATAAAGAAGAACTAGAAGATTGTAGGCCTCTGAAATTTGTGTCATGCACAGCCGGTATATCGGACCGCAGCACAACAGATAAGATATTTAGTTGCATTTTTAGAAGATGAAACAGTTTCGCACTCTAACTTCCGAATACTTTTGTTTTGGAATGAAGATCTTCGACAGAATTAAATTAAATCATACACTTTTAACTCTGCAAACACCGGAACACGATTGCCTGACTGGAAATATTGCTATATGACATGATCTTTGCCCCACTGTGATTGCGCATGCGTGTTATTATAACGGGTGGTTATTAATTATTGAGACCATTTGAATAAGTTATTAAAAAAAACCTATAATGTAGGAACTTCGCTATTTTAAATTAAATAGTAGCGCAAAATGTTTTTACAGATAGGTAACGAGGCGTTACGGCGCTCTAAATCTGCTACAGTGGGAGAATCCCAACGTAATTATCAAAATGGCTGCAGTGGAGAAGAAGGCACGTCTGGGACGTCTATGGTTCCACGAAAGCAAATCATTACCAACTGTTCTAAGATGCTTTCGCCTAGAGTATTGAAATGGCATTCTTTAATAAAGAATTCCTTCATTCGTTGGTATGAGCAATTTAAGCGAACAGGAAATGTACATCATTGGAAAGGTGCTGGAAGTTGTTGTATGAGGGAGGGAGACTTTCGCTTTTTAATTGTTCGTGCCAACGCTGAAAGGAGCTCTTACTTTGAGACCGACAATAAAGATACTCTGTGCTGTTCGCATTCACTATGCACATGTAACGTTCGGGTCAATATGACCCGAAGATTAAATAACTAAGTACAGCGACCTATGTTCTCCATGCTTTTAGAACAAGATATTACGTTTATAGATAAATAAGATATGTTTTAACAGAATACACTTGATATATATGAAAAATAATACAATAAGTACATAAATATAAGCATTCTGAACGTAAAATAAAAAGATAAATCCGAATATTATTTTCTAAATCTTACCTCCTTTTAATTAACAATTGAGACAAAAATATAATACATGTTGCTCGCAGATATGTTTTTTTACAATTCTTGGAAAATATATTTGACTTGTTATCTTTACTTGATTGATAGAACAAGCCATTCAAGCCATTGCTAGAACAAGTCTTTCCATTTTATAACTGAAATGCAAATTAACAATGGATTTTAATGATAAATCATTTTGCCTTTTACCTTGTATTCTTTTGACAATATTGTGTGACTCTGTTTTATCTAGAGATTTTTTGCCTTAAAATATGAAGTAATTAATAATTTGCCAAGAATAATATGAATAATCCTGATGGCTAATTCGTTATAATAGGTTTCATAATTTAAAACTTTAATTCATCAAATAAGCAAAAGTTTTAATAATGAAAGAATTTTTGTCCAAAAACTGTGTTCAGTTAGCAGCTTTTTCTTTATCACTCCAAGAATAATAGAGCTTTTATTATTAATCAAGAATTCAAAATACTAACTTCAAATCGATCTCTCTTAGTTCCCAGAATGGAATTGAAACTTTTTAAGGATTTCTTCATAAAAAAAGAATAGTACATCGAATATATCATTCAGAAGAAAGATCGGCCAATTTTCATCGACTAAAGTATAAAATGAAAAATCATACTTCGAACAATACGAAAATTCTGATTGTTCATCAACAATTCAAATTGCTGATTTCGATTATATATTTCTTGGTTCACTGAAAGAAATTCTATTTTTTTGTGATTTCTCGTTATCATAGAAATTCAAATCAACTAAATTGGTCAGAGAAATTTGCGATCTAATTTCTATCATCAATGAAATGCAAAAAATCACTCTACTTTTAACGAGTAAAGCAAAAATAAAACAAAACCACAAAAAAACGAAAATCAAATAAACTTTGATTGATTGTTATCTAATATTGGTACTGGGGTGAAAAACAATGAAATATCGACAGTAGGACCCTGGTATAACGAACACGGTATATAACGAACCCTCGGCTATATTGAACTTTCCAACTGATCCCAACGAAACTCTTATATAAATGATATACATATTTTCAAATGATTGTAACGAACTTCAAAAGCAAGGAATTCGGATATAGCGTATCAAAGTTCCCACTTTCCCCTTCTGCAGGCTTTCTCTCCTAGAATCATCTGCTCCTCTCATTCCGTGGGGAACTACCGATTTTGCAACAACACAAAAACTATTCTGAATTTCAAAGTTTATTCCATCTTTACATTTTCTCGTTCATAATATTTTAATATAACAATGAATTCAGCAGGACTTTCCATTCAAACGTGTGTTGTGTATAAAATTTCTTGGAAAAAAAACCCTGTTTAACTGCAAAATTAAATCGGAGTCATGTAGTAACAGTAACCAGTTCTCCATCTCGTTGAGATAACTCTAAATTTCCTCTCTAAAAATTTAAAATAGAAGAAATAAAATGAATTTTTTCCATTTATAGTGTTCTTCTGTTATTTCACAATGATTATGTACAAATTTCATGGTTAAAACACATTTCTGACATTTATTGCAGGTGTAAACGAGAGAGGCGTCTTTGGGCGTATCTCAATGGACTCTTCATGATGCTGTTATTTAATCTGGTTTGATTGCTTTTCGTTGGGTGGTAGATTAGAAGGGGGCTTGGCCAATCGTCTAATAATTAATGGTTGCATTGTCACTTTTTTCTCGTCTGACACACTTTAAACGCCTGAAAGTGCCTTTGAAGATTAACATTCTGTCGATGTGAATGTCTGTGGGTTTGTGAAAGTGTTAACTAATAAACGCAAATAGCTAAATGAGCACGGTTCAGTAAGATAATCAAACTAGCTGGGCGAAGCCAGATAAAGAGATTTGTTATGCGATCATCAAAACGATATTGATGCTTCATGAAGTACTTATATTTTTTAATACCCACTGCCTTCACCTATCCACCAAATATTCACAAAACCTACATACGGTAACATATGAAAACGCACCCTCATGAATCAAGAACATACAACATACTTGTTAACGTTGAGAAAAATTAAGAAAAATACTGACAAATATAAAACCCTAAAAAAACCTAAACAGAGACTAACAAATGAAACTAAACTGAAATAAATATAAAATACGAAATGATACTTAAATTAGAATTTAAAAGAATATTCAACAAGATAGAATAAATAAGATAAGAATTATGTATAAGTAAATAAATACATATTTATCACATTTACAAACTCCAGATTTCAAGAGGTAGTAGATAGTTAAGAAAACTTTTTGAAAGATTTTGGAAACTGTGGTACAAAAGAAGAGATTTGACGTAGACTTCCAATCCCGTTTCAGGGCTTCTATTTAATTTTTCCATTTCCCACACCCCAAAAGAAAATGTTCGGCATCCCTCTTGTTTCCCACATTGTTACTCTTCTCACTCTTACCAAAGAGCATCTTCTGAAATAATTTAAAAATTTCGTAAAAATCTGGTAAAGGTAAAAAAGTCATCTTTAAATCTCTTTGGGTCTGCTTTATCTCCAAATTCCCTGTTAACTCTACTTTTTATAGAGATAGACTACCTTTCCTGTCAAAGATCCATAGCTTGCAACTTTAGTTTTGTATTAACTTGAGCATTCGAATCGAAAAATTTCTAATCCACGTGTATTTTTTTGGTTACGATCCCTGCAAGTTCTGAGGAAATCTCATTTCATGTTTGTGCCATGTGGACTTTTAATCAAAGCAATTTAATTATTTTACCTTATTTAAATATTTTACTTTTAATATCGTTCACGATCTTCCTTTTTACATTCAGAGATTCTAATGCCATGAGAGTTAATCTTGAATCTGAAGTGATGCCCTTGTTGCTCTATAATACATTCAGCAGAAAGTTTAATGGATGTAACTTATGAAGACCGCAAATCCATAAAGACAGAACAATTATTTGAAAGTCTATATATTCTACTTTCAAATTTCTTTCCAATTAGTAAAATTTACAAATCTACAACAAGCCTTGTCATCTATATTTGATCTTTATGCATAAATCATCCTCTCGTCTTCCTTTTCCAGATATTCCCAGTTAAGTCTTTGAACTTTCTATTCATATATATATGTAATAACTTAACATTTTTCTAGTTTTAAAAACGCTTCTTAACTTTTATTTAATAAAATTATTTCTTCTTAAGATCCAGTATAAAATTAACAGCCACTATAACTGGAAGAAGTCCGGATTCAACCGGCTTCCAGCGTAAAGCAATTTCCTCGTTTCTCCGTATAAAAACCCGCCGCGATGTTCTGACGACGATTTTCACCATGTAATTCCTCTCCCTCAAAACATTTCCTTTGCGCATAAGTTTTATTCACGCCCATGGAGTGGAATTTACTTTTAAAGATATTATTATAACTATTGAGTTCATAAAATCTACTTTATAATCTTTAAAATGGATAAATAGAAGCTGATAAAAGTTTTGATTGGATCAAGATGTAGTTTATGTTTACCCAATAATAAGAAGAAAATAGGTTTCTCATGTACGGAATGAAAGGCGTTAGAGTGCTTGTGATTCATATTGTGATTGTAGGCATATTGTGATTCATCCTTGCAAATAAATGTATATCGATTCACATATAAGTAAATTCATTGTCTTAGAATTTTTGTATAAATGTCATAATACTTTTTAAAGGAATATGTTTTCACGAATGTTTAATAAACATAACATTATCCCTTAAAATGAAAAAAATAGTCATTCTTTTATATAATCTAAATTGCGTAAACTTTAAAGGCTCATGTTTTAAAAAATCAATTTAAATGAATAAGAATTGCATAAATATGCATTATTTATCTAAAACATATATAAAAAATGCATAGAAATACTAATTTCAAACGTTTTTCTTTAAAAAAATCGGTCTATGAGACCGCTCAGAAAGAAATTATCACATCATTTAAAGGTTAAGACATAAGAGCAAGCCCAGAGTAGACAATGTAAATAATCCGTACGGGTAAGTTTTTTATAATAGCGTTAATACTGTAGTACTTCAATTCATTAAAAAGTATCTACGTAATAATGAAAGAAATCCACTTAGCTACCGTTTGTTTTAATACTCCACGAATATTATTTTTTCTTATTCAACAATAATTCAAATCACTAACTTCTTTTCGATATGTCTTATCACCCAGAAAGAAATTTAATACTTTTTATGATTTCTTGTAACGAAAGAAATTACATAGACTGAATTGATCAGAAAAAGATCTATCAATTTTCACCGTCCAAAATACAAATAGCAAGTAAAAAGGAAAAATTCTATCTTATTTTTAGGCAGGAGAAAACGACAATATTTACAGAAGTATTCTTTTTTTTTGCGTTCTACCAGAAAAATTCTTTCGAAAACTTTTGCGAATATAACATAAAGGTTATTAACCTATTTCTGGTAAATAAACTTAAAACTCTAAACTCATTTCGAGCAACTCTTCCTTTTAACTTTAGTTTATATAATCCTCGTTATGACTCTTACCAAAAATTTTTCTTTAAAGTATTTTTGTCTTCTCCTTTGTATTAGCTTACTAACAACCTGCAGTGTAATTTGATACTCAGCTGAATAATTCATTAGATATTCTGGACCTTGCTGTCCGGAGCTTGTGCTAAGAGAAACCTTACTAAACCGGGGCTTACGACCCTTGAGTTTATGGGAAAGACATCTTAAGCTCTCCTAGCCTCAGAGTCATGACTCAAACTTTGTATTATAGTGCAGCTGTGTACGCCAAAAGAAATCAGTCTATCGCCAAGTGAACGCGATAAACCACAAATGCATGGAGCTAGATGGATGAAATCTGATATATAGGATGAGTTTTATCTAGTCTGCCAAACGAAAGAGGGTCATAGAAGAGCCCTTGTGGATCATAAAGCACTATAGCGATCCTGTCAAATCTCTAACCGTTTGCAAGTCATGGCGGATCAAATGTATAATCTACAAGTCGGAAAAATCCAGATTTGAAAATTTTTTGACAGATATACAGCAAAATAAGCACTCATTTGGAAACAGAAGGAAACATTATATAAGATGACACCTCTTTCATCAGTATACATGTATTTAAGGCCGTGCTATAAGGACGAAACAATGGCGAAATGGAAAATTGAATTGTCGTCAAAATATTTAATATTGAAAACCGTAAAACACCGTGCTATATGCAATCTTTGAAATTTAACTAAAACTTGTCCATTCCATAACATTTCAAATGAGTCTACAATAAACCATATCGGTGTTCTAGTTCAACAGAAATTTAGTCTTTCGTTTGCAATACAGCACGGAAATCGGCTTTCGTCGAAGTAGGCAATCGTCAAATATTCGTCGAAGAAAGTGTTTAACGTATGCAAATCATATATTTTTGGGATGTGAAAACCCTGTGATATGCAGATGTCTTCCAACTTTCCTGCGCGCACAGAAGTTGCCAGTTTATGAGACGATGAGGCAATAGTAAAACGAGAGCGAGAGAGGACCTTCTCGATTTTTCTTATTTTGAAGAATGCCGATTTCAGGGATGTATTACAAACGAAAGACTAAAATTATCCTAAAATGGAACACCGGCATTGTTTATTGTCAGTTCATTCAGAAGCTGTTGGAATGGACAAGTGTTTGGTAAATTTGACAGATTGTTGCTAGAACGTAGTGTCCGGTATGCAAATTAAAAGAATTTAGGAGACAATTTGATATCACCAATGTTTCGGCACTTGTAGCACGGCATTAATTCCTATTTCCTGATGAAAATGATGTCATGCTATAGGATTTTACCTATTGTTTCAAAATATGTGCTTATTTTGATTGTAGTCTGTCAAAAGCTTTCAAATCTGGATTTTTCCCGACTTGTAACATATTTATTTTATCCGCTATATCCTGCAAACGGTTATAGATAGAGGTTGTCAGAGTGTTTTATGATCCACATTGGGTTTTCAATAACCCCTCCTTCGTTTGGCAGCTTAAGTCAAACTCACCCTGCATATCTAAAATTGCAATCCATTTCTGGGAAAAAGGTTGTTTCTCCTTTAGCTCTGCCTGAGAACACGATAAAGCAAGGGGCTGATTGGATACAATTGTTCATGCGTTCCGAATTTTTTTTCAATAATACAGATTTTTCTTCTATCAGATTCGGCAAGCGCGGTAGTACGCCTACTTTGCTTGAGTGCTTAATATAGGTAAGAATTATTCACACCTGTGGATATTCAAACGAGTTATTATATTTAGATTTTTGTTGCAATTGATAGTGGTACGGGGACATATGGAAAAGTGTGTTCCATACTTTTCAGTCATTCATTCATACATTCATTCAACTTCTTTAGTAATTGAATTAAAAGATTTGATCGGAAGGATGTTTTTATTCTCCAAAGTCTTATTTAAGTTGTTTGAAAAATAATGAACAGAGCATTCCAAGACCAAAAACTTTGATTGCCTTTTTCACATGCCTCTGATATATTGCACGAATTGACACAATGACTTTGCTTTGTTTCGCTCCAACAACAAAAAACTTTGGTTACGCCTTATAGATATCTCTGGTATAGCTTGAATTGGAACAATAATTTATTATCCATGACATCTGTTATCTCTCGTGAAATTTTGCATAAATAATAAAGAAGCAGAATTGCACTTACTAATGAATATCTCATTTCCGCCATAATCTACTCTCTTCTTTGGAAGAGAAATTCTTCGAGATTTTTGGATTTTAATAAACTTTTGAAACTATAAACGAAAGAAATGTTTTAAGAAATGAAAGCATTCTCAAACTAGACATTATAAATATTCTTATCGGGTAAATTCTTTTTTCACATTATACTTCTATTAATCGAAGAGACAATCATGAAACCGACACATTTCGGAAAAATGGAAACACTTGGCTATCTTTTGCTTTATCGCTAAGAAAATAGTAAAACTTGTATTGCTCACAACAATTCAAAATGGTAACTTATATTTCGATGTACCTTCGTTGTCTCAAATAAATTGAATAATTTTTTAAAATTCTAGTTAAGAGATAGTAACACATCATCTAAATTGGTCAGTGAAATGTGTGGTCTATTTTTACCAATCAAAACACTTAAATCAGGTTAAAAAAAACAAGAAACGATCGAAATGAAAAACTAGATAACCTATTTCTTATATTATCAAGAAAAAAAGGAAATGTCGGTATATTTAGAAAAAGTTTCTTTAGAAGATAATTCTAGAGGTAAAATTCTTTTTGAGAACTTTGCCTATAAAACTTATAAGGTCATTTACATGTTTCTTGTAAAGAAACACAGAACTCTATTAAATATTTCAAGCAACTTCACCTTCTACATTTTGCTTATACCGCCATCATTATAACTCTGAAAGAAAGTTTTAATGTTAAGTATTGTCTTCTCCTAAGTATTAATTTTTATTAAGCTATAGTGTGTTTCGAAAGGTAGCTTAAAAATTCATCAGATATTTAGGTCCTTGCAGTCCGTCGCTTGTGTTACCATAAACTTTATTTTCGGGGTATTTTAGAGAGGGTAAACAGATGTGTATGACCCTCGAGTGTATGGAAAAATATCTGAAGGTCTTCTAGACTTAGTTATGACTGCAACTCTGAAATATGTAACTCCAAAGCGGAAATACATCTAGATTAATTTTAAAAATTAAATCCTAAATGGGTGACAGTTTCTGTTCCTTATTCTTGAAAGATTAGAACATATGTTTATTTGATGTAGATCGAGGCTGCAGTGGTCTAGTGGTAAGGTGTCGGCGTCGAACTCGATTCTACTGAAGATCTGATGAGTTTTGGGCCCGCTTCACGATAAATCATACGTATGGGTCGAAACGTCCTCCCACTCATGTGGTTCACATAAAGGAATAACAGTGACTTTCAGACGGTTTTGACTTCGAATCTTAGAATAGGGTATAAAAATTCCAGTTAGTATAAAACTTGTGCAGGCGCACCAGCTAAAGATGTTCATACGGAGCGTTTGTTTAAAGAGATAGTTTTTCAGAATTTCCTTTGCACGAAAATGTCACGAATACTTCTTAATCCCAAATTACGCTTTGCGTCTCATACCAAACGGTAAAAATAAATAGTGGAAATTTATAGATTAAAACATGCTCCTCAGAAGCGATTATATTCTTTTTAACATGATAAAAAAATAAACTTTACATCATTACTTAATAAACGTGTATAAGCCTTATTAAACTGAAAAAAAGTATCTGAACGTATTTGTGCAGCAGCCGATATCGGATTACGATACGTCAGAAGAAATATTTAATTGCTTTTTCGCAATATTGTGCGATTCTTAAAGTACGAAATTCCATTTTTTTTCTGAAATTATTTTTTTTTCTTCTCAGCTCGGGATGCACCGAACAATGCCCGCTTTACTTGAAATCTTGAGGATATCAACTTTACGTTTGTGAATACTGTCATTTCTGCTGTCATTGTATATGAATTTTTGTTAAAATTGATAGAGGTATGGAAACATATGAAAATGTGCATTAGCACCTTTGATTATTTCGTCTTGGCAAGCCAATGCACTGAATTAAATTATGTGATAGGAAGGCTGGTTTATTCTCAAAAAGCATCTTTAAAAGCATGTAAATAAAACTCTGGAAATCGTCTTTTTCTAATTTCAAAACATTTTGCGTCCATAGGACGTTTAAGGTGATAATTTTTTAGAAATTTTTATGCTTTTATTTTATAGCCTAGATTTTTTAGAAAATTTTAGATTTAGAAAAGAATTTTATTTAAATCATTTAAGTATTACACATTTATATACTTTAAATATTTTCGAAGATAGTGTCAAATTTTATCTAGATTGTAATAGATCTTAATTCCAAAAAAAATCTTTTAGACAATATTTGGTAGTTATGAAATAATTAAAATTCATCTTCCAAAGAAGTCATTAGTTATATATAGAGTATATAATCTTTATAGAACAGTTATATATAGAATATGTAATTTATGAATAATAGTTATGTATAAAATATATAACTTATAAAGAATAGTTATATATAGAATAAAAGAATTTGGCATGTGTCTTCAAATCATATTCTTGCCATATGTAGAATATTTAATTCAGTCAGTCAACAGGAATAGATAGAAAATTCAAACTCGATTCTGTTGACCATACAAATAAATTAATCTCGCATCGGAAGGTATTTTATAAGCATGCATAGAAGAAGAGAACACTCCCCTTGATATATGTTGCAGTTTATATATTTCTTCGGATTTTACTGCGTCAGAATAATTTCCCATTTGCTCAACATAATAAAATTTAAAAGGCCCATAAGGAGTTATTTCTGTCTCTATTCTGCTTATCTTAATAGGCATAACATTCATTATTGAAACTATTTACCATTCAACGAAATTGAAAGCACGACGGACCGTATTGTAAAGGTATGCGAGAAAATCAAGGGAAGTACACTTCTCTTGGTATATATGGCAGCCAATAAATTTCTCTGGATTAAACTGCTCCAGGATATATTTCTATATGCTCTACGCATTAAGAAATTAAGACTTATAAACTGAAATATACCTAGAGACCATATTTTTAACAAGTATTTATTAGCATAGAATATACCGTTATCCAATTATCAACGTTCATTGTAGACCTGTGAACGTTGTGATAAAAGTAGCTACGAATTTCAGACTGTGGAAAAATATTTAGATTAATACTCGCCAAAATGTTATCACATAATCAGCAATTTGTTTGTAAATAACGAGTGAAATTGCACAGATTCAAAATTGTATGAGCATCCAAAACGCAAAAAAATTAGCAAAACGAGTTTTATCGTCTCAAGCGTGTTAATAACAATATGCTCAAAACGAGTTTAGTCGTTTCCCGCTTAAGATGCGTTAATTTTTAGAAAGAGAGAGTGCGATGAAATCGTTTCTGAATTTGAATTATTGGCCGAAATTCGGAATTTTTCCAGAAAAGGGGATAATATATCCCATTCTTCCTTGTATCTCACTCGGCAAGCACAGCAACACGCTTGTATTGCCTTAAATGATAAAAACATTTACAAACTTAAGCAATTACTTCTAAGAAATTTAGTAAATATCCGCTTTTAATACAAAAAATCACTTATAAAGAATATTTGGTAATTTAAAAATTCAAAAAGTTAGATTTCAACAAATACTTCAATTTCATATTGCATGCATCTTCTCTGAGTCAATTTCTAGGCTCTAATTTTTCACCTTCGATTTCACTTATACGGAGTATACAAAGAAAGAGCACTGTAAAAGTATTAAATAAAAACGCAACAGGCTATCTGGGCAAAGTTTACTAAGACAGCCGAACCATCTAGACATAGCCAGAAAATGGAATTTGGCAAAAGGTCCTGAAATCAGAATTGGCGCTGCATGTTGAATAATGAATTAAGGCTCAGAAGGGGAATAGATCCAAAATGCATACTCCATCTTTTGACCCTAGAACGAAAATGAACACACAATTTACAATATTTTATAAGTAGGCGACGAAGGGAAGAACGCTCCACTTGACATTTCTTTTGGTCTTTATATTTTATGGGATTTAATTGTGTCAGAAGAATTTCATATATGTGATAGGTGAAAACATATTTAAAGACACGTAAACTGGGAAACTTCTTGGTATTTTATGACAATTAAAAATTAGAATCATAATTCATTTCCTTTGTCCGTTTATCAACGTCTTTTTTAAGCCTTTGAATTTTGTGACATGCATAGCAGCTAATATTGGACCACGAGACGGAAGAGGAGATATTCAGTTGATTTTTAAAAAGATGAATTAGTTCCTGACTATTAAATTAATATCCGAAATTCCGAATATTTTCAGACCAATAATTGGTCATGAAAATGTTTGACTGAAGCATAAATTGTTAACTTTTCAGAAATCTAGATCTACATTGAAATCCGTAACTTAATTCATATTCTGCTTTGTAACCCATTTCGGCATACTCCGCAATATGCCTGCCTTCCATGAAATCTCTAAAGGATTTTTTAAGTTCGTAGCGAATACGAATGCGAATGAATATGTACAAATTTGTGTTGCAACTTATAGCGGTAGGAAGAAATATAGATTTATGCGGTGTCTTTCTGAAAGCACTTTTCCTTATCCCCACCCAATGTTTTGGTGATGGTTTGAAATTGAAGGTTGTGCTATGTCAAACATTTCTGGATATGTTAACTTTAAGATGTCGAGTTGAAAATGCCGAATCAAATGCAGCATAAGCTGGTGGTTTATATAATGAATGAATATTCATTCAGCCATTACGTAAACCACAATGAATTAGCATCTTTGCCTAGCTGCCAGGGGCAATGGATGTTGTTTGATCTAAACTTTTCCTAACTAAAGAGAAGAGAGACGACTAACTATACGCATGTTTTTCTCAGAATTAAAAAAAATCATCAAATTGATACGAACTGCTTGCTTTCAAATATTTGATAGCAATGTAATTCATCAGTCCCAAGTTGTTAAAGTACATTTGTTTTTTTATTATTATTATAGCTTTGATATAACAAACACATACAACTATTGAATACCAGTAAATATCAGCTTTTAATCAGAAAACCTGACTTATATAGAATATTTGGTAGTTTAAAATTAAAAAAAACATTGAATTCCCACAAACTCTTTAATTGTAAATCGAACTTATGATTTCCGAGTCGATCTCCACCAGTATTCTTTGGAATTTTTCTTTCTCATACACGAAGTGGTACATTAGAAAGTATTCTAAGCATAAATAAATTCGACCTCGGGATTTTGAAGAATCTCCACGATTGCTGCGTGCATCAGTCCGAAGAAATTACCTTCAGGACTCATTTTATGTCTCTGTTGCTCTTTTTCTGATTAAGATAACACGAAAACGCAAAGATTTAGTTACTTTAGATTAATTTAGTTATATTTAAGTCTCATTTTGAATCTATTCGAGGGCTATTTTGGGACGGAACTAGTAATTTTGAACCACGTTCAGATGACACGGACTGCACATGAGCTGGCACCCTCACTTCAAACATCCGCACCACACCAGAAGTTTTAGTTTGATAAATTGGTTGCTTAGAATTATGTTCAGAAAATTGGTCAGGAGAAAATCAAGAGACGTTCAGTTGCCAGTTTGATAGTCTCTATATTGTTCTGGGATTAAATGCTTTACAATAGTTTACTATCTCCGCTGCGGTATAATCCTAGAAAGACACATGTTTAAAATAATTCTGGACAAAAAAAGAATTATTACAGTAAAAAGAAAAAAATTCTCTATCATTGGGCATTTCCTTTGCCTAGATATTAATACTTATTGTAAGTCTCTGAAATTCGTGAATATGAACAACAGCCAAAATCGGTCTAGCATGGGTCAGAAGAAATATTTGGTTGTTTTTTTAAAAAATAAAATGCTGTGCGACTCAAATAAGTGGCCGAACTCTTTCGGAAATGCAGAATGTGTTCGAAACCCAGAAATTTAAACATATCCTTCCTTATATCTAGCAAGTTAAACAACGAAATGGGAATGCCTTGTTTGAGACAAGTTTGCAAGCAAATAGAATTCGTCTGAGAATATCCCAGCAAGTCATTATATTAAAATTTTTATTGCAATTGAAAAACATGGAACAGGGTGCACAATTCTTTAATTCATTCGATTGTGAAGTCAAAGGAATAGAAAGAATTTGGTCGGAGTCAGTCCGAAAATCAGGATTGAAAATTCTGACAAGGAAAAGAACATCCTAACCCCAAAAACTATAGTTACGCTCTTATTATTTATCTTTGATATAGTACGAATTGACGCAATGACTTTGCGTACTCTTATTTTACAGGACTTCCTCTACCTCTTTTGAAGTTTTGCATAATTAAAGAGAATGAACTTTGCACTTATTACACTTAATACTTTAAGACAAACAAGGAAGCTCAGAGTACACAATGTGAATAATTCAAACGGGCAATTCTATATAAAATGTGTAATAATTTAATATTTAGCTTCATTCAATAAGCAAAGACTTAGTAATAGAATGATTTTTGCCGAAAAAATGCTTTCAATTAGCAACCTTTTGCTTTATTATTCAACAAATTCAAAAGAGTTTAATATTCATTAAAAAATCAAAACACTAACTTTGATTCGATATCGCTGAATTACAAGAAAGGAATTAAATCTTTTCTATGACCTCTTGTCATGAAAGAAAAGCACATAAACTATTTTGGACAGAAGAAAGATCGATACCCCATCAAAATATTACAAAAGACAAGCAAAAATGAAAAATTAGTCACACACAATATGAAAACTCTTATTCATTATATTTTTTAGACATTTTCTTCAGTAGGCAGTTAACACTAATGAGTACAAGTAAATAAAACATTTTAAATCGAAAAATTAATTTTACAGATTTTTTTGTCAATTTGAAATTTAAAAACTCAATTTTGAAGAACGGGTTATATATGGAATATTTTATCTCTATACGGAAAACAGATATTATAATCTTCTAAAGATTTCAAATAGGGATTTTGACAAATCTCCACATTTCCACAGATATAATTTTTTTACTACTTATTAACATTCTAAAACTAACATTTTTGCTCTTGAAAACAAAATTTTTCTATTTATTTGTGTTTTTTTAATGAAAATTCGCGTTTCTGACTAGCTTGAGGCCCATTCCGGGAGACCTAAATATTTTTTTTCAATTTGACTGTAACTTTTTTTATAAATATGCGACCATAGTGACATCTTTTTGATAGCTTAACATTTTGAATTTTAAAAAAGGGTTTTTCGTGAAAAACCCAAAATATATGAAGATGCCGACATCTGCCTACTAGACGTCGAAAAAGATACTTACTTATTATAAAATTAAAAATTGTTGTCATCTTAAATTAATGGCCGAAATTTCGAGCATTTTGTAAAATCAGATCGGCGGTAAAACCCGGAAATTCGGTTGCATCTCACTCTGCAAGCACAAAAACATGCCTGGCTTGCTTAAAAGATTGTATAAAAGAAAGGGAAAATACGGATGCGAAGGGCCATGCGATTCAGCTTTTATAAATATTTTTGCAATTTATAGTTGGAAAAAATACGGAAAAGCGCATTTTTATCAGATTTCTTTAAAGATAATATAGACAATGAAATTCAACATGCACTTATATGTGCAAACACACACATAATTAATTCTTATTATTTGTATACATTTAAAACGAATAATATTTAAAACTGAGGAAGACATGCAAATAAAATCTCTTAAGACGGAAAGTTGACTTCTAAAGAATATTTGTTAAAATGGATATAAAAAATATACTTTCAAAGAATTCTTTAGAATGAGTTAGTACCACACCGAAACACTTGAAGTAGGAGTAAGTAGCTTAGAGACGAGTCAGAATTCAACAGTATTGCAGGGTCGAACCTTCTTCGACCGCATTGGGGAATCGGTATATATGAAAGCGAACACGAGCACACCAAAAATGTCCATTAAATATCCGATAAGCAATTTATCACACGCAAGCCCGCCCACACGAATTCAAATTTATTATTATAAGGGATTTCAGTCGGCAATCAGTTACAAGATAGAAATACTTATAAATATGATCTTTTAATACGAAAATTTGTTTTGCAAAGAATATTTGGTTATTTGAAATTAAATTAAATCAAAGTCAACAAACTTGTCAGCGATATATAGAACATATTATTTCTGAATCTCCAAATGCTGAGTTTTTAAAATTTTGTTTCCCGTAAAAGTAATATATAAAGAATAAGTACAGTAATAGACGAAAAATTCGACCGCGAAAGTTTGACACATTTAGACGCTTGAAACGTCCGTGAGTTCGGAGAATTAATTTCTTTTGTAATGATGTTTGTGCCTTTACAGTTCTGCTTGCGAAAACATAATTCGAAAATCCGACGAGCTGCTTGAGTGAAATATGTCTTTCACATAAATTTCAGAAATCTATTAAATTTTGAACGACACTTGTCAAAAGAAATCTATCTACCTCCATGTGAACAGTAAAATCAGAAATTAATGAGTAAGATGAATAAAATTAGGTACATCACCACAATACTAAGAATGAAGTTTTGCAACAAATTTTCGGCCAACACCATAAATCAACTAACAGTCTGTTGATTCGCATATTTGTGGATATGTGGTAGTGTTAACTAAAAACGCAACATCGTAGCTGATCAAATTCGGTAAGATAGCAAAAATACAATCTTTGCATACAATCTTGAAGTTAAAATTGAAACTATTTGTAAAATATTGAATATAGACGGTCAGAGGAATATTCTCAATTCACATCGTCGTCGTGATATGCTTTACACCCTATGGATAAGCAGGTCGGCGTGGACAACAAAAAAAACACATCGTCAATTCTGCAAACTATACTACGAAATTCAGTAAGCAATGCAGAGTATTATATGCAACAAGCCAAAGGGAGGACATCCCCCTTTTTATTTTGAGAATCTTTATTCTGCTTAATAGCATCTTATATGCGTATATACGGAGAAAATCTTTATAATAAATTTGTAAAAATAAATAAAAGTAATTAGGACAGGAACAAAGATCATTTCACATTGTCCGATCATCAGACTTAATTTGAGAGCTCTGGACAAACTATATTATGAACCTGTGGAGTTTCTAATGTCGGACTATGAAAACTCAAAGGGAACATTTTGTTGTTTTTGTTCAAAAAAGATTAAATAGTTTCTGACTCTTAAATTGATAGCCAGAATTTCCATTTTTTAAGAAACACTGAAATTCCATGAACCTCGGAAATTAAATCGCATTGTTCTTTGTATTTAACATGGCAAGTACTGGAATATGACAGCCTTGCCTTTATATCTTGGATGACCTTATTTCAAACATTCAGATGTGAAAAAGATAAATGAGACATTATATTTATATTTATGTTGTAACTGCTAGTGGTAGGGAGAAATAGGTAGAAGAGTGACAGATTTTTTTTAAAGACGGTTTTCTCTATTCTCATATCTCGGGTCTTGGTGAAAAATGAAGCTTTTGATAAATATTACATCCATTCCAGCATTTCTGGATATGTGAATTTGCCCGAGTCGGAACTGCCGAAGGAAAGACAGCTACAGGTGGTACAAGAATTAGAACCTCATCAATACAGGGTCTTTAAAATTAAAATTCCTCTTCTAAATGGTCTTAAAGGGAAAACTACTGGATATAATGTTACAAAACATGGCAATAAATTACAGGAGGTCAAAGGATTTTATTTCCCATAAAAAAAGTTTTAAACTCTTTAACAGCGGGGAATCGCACTGTTTGCAATATTGTTAAAAGAAATAAGTCATGAATACATTGGTTTGAAATGGTTTTATTCGTTTATAAAACGAAAATGTCTGCGAGGTTATGAAAACTCGTAATATCTTGTAAATGGCTTACGACAGGAGGAATGCAAATTA
Source organism: Araneus ventricosus (assembly GCA_013235015.1). Taxonomy (NCBI): domain Eukaryota; kingdom Metazoa; phylum Arthropoda; class Arachnida; order Araneae; family Araneidae; genus Araneus; species Araneus ventricosus. Next base: position 2,004 of record BGPR01025312.1, on the reverse strand, counting down.
AAATTATTCAAATATGCTTTACACAACATTTGATATTTCAGCTATAAAATTGAGCGCTCATCTACGAATTCTCGTTGAGTGGTATTACGAAAGCGAAAGCAGTGAACGGCGTACTTTCCAAAAGTATCATACCGTAAAACGAATAAGACACCGAGATCTATTGAAACCGAAGGGTTAGAGGAAAATGATGGCAAATTTTAGAGAGACAGGTTTGTTATCTGCGAGACCTGGACGGGCAAAGAGACCTGTTTCTTTGGAAACCGAGAATACTTTTGCATTAGCAGTAGAGGCAGAAAATATGGAAAGCGCAGTCTGTATATGCAGTGTAAGTGCTTACCATTGTAAGGCTTACCATTGAGTACGGTGTACAAAATCGTTCATAAATTGCTGCTGTATAACCCATACAAAAACAAATTTATTCAAGAACTTGAAATTAACGATCGTGCTGTAAGAAAATCTTTCGCTTTGGACATTCTTGTACGGATAGAGGTAGACGAACATTGGTCATTCAGCATTTTGGAGACGGATGAGGCCCATTTTGTCCTAAATAGGGATATCAACATCCATAACTGCAGAATTTGGGCCAAACAAGTCCCTCATGTTATCTCCATCCAGTTTCATTGCATTTTTCTAAAGTCACCGGTTGGTGTGGTATGACAGTTAGTACCATATTTTGGCCATTATCTTTGAAGAGCAATCAACAGCTGTGACCGTGACTAACACAGTGACTGCAGCTCGCTTAGAGTTCAGAATAAGCCTTTTCGTGAAATCTGGACTTCAGAAACTTGCCATTATAGACACCATGATTTTTATGCATACTGATACATGTGTCAAACAGTTTCTTAATCAATATTTCACGGATGACTGGATTTTAAGCCGTAACTTACCTACTCCCTTACTACTCCGGTCATAGAATTCAATCCCTTTGACTTCTGACTATGGGGTTGCCAAAAGCCTCTGTTTATGGAACAATTGGCGAATTTGAAAAATGTGATACACCACCATCTGCACCTCCTGATATGCCAAGAGCTACTGTTGAGAACGCAGTAATGAGATTTAATTTGATTTTAGAAAATGGTGTCACCATATTGAACATGGTTTGTAACACGTTTAAGAAACGAATAAAAACATTTTAAATCGATGTCTTCGTGTCTTATTTTGCTTAAAAATATTGTATACAGCGCCATTTCTCGATGATGGTAAGTTTCTAAAGTTTTTATTTTGTGTAAAATAAAATCTTATGACCTTCTGTAAAATATTACGGATTTTGAGAATATTTTTCACAGTAGTTTCTTTTCTGAGCATTTCAAAGAGGAATTTTAATATTTAAGACCCTCTGCAAAAATTATCTCTACCAAGAGCATGTGATGTTTTTCATCTAATCCATCTATTTGAAAGAAGAATTCGTTTATATACGTCATTTCCTTTGCCCATTTTCTGAAAGATAGTTGCGAAGCTCTCGTCAAACTGTCATGAGAACATGAGTAGATAACGGACATCTGACACGCGACGTTAGAAGACATATTTAAATGCATTTTCACAATTGTGTGCAACTCTTAAAGTAATGCAAGAAATTCAAAAATGCAGCAATGTTCTTTATTTCATCTAGCAAGCGAACTGGATAATGCCTGCCATAATTGAAATCGTATCAACATCGATAAAAGTTTCAGGAATGAATTGCCAAACAAATCATTATATTTTATATTTTTTTGCAAGTGATAGTGGTACAGGAACTTTTGAAAAGTTGTGCACGTTCTTTTAATTCATAGAAACTGGCAAAGTGAATTTGTTCAGAAGATTGGTTTAATTCTCTAAACTAATGTTTAATGTTTCTGTTAAAGAAACTAAAGAACATTACAACATAAAGAGTTTGGTTACCTTTTATGCATATCTCTAAATATGTCAAGAATTGAAAAAATAACGTTGAGTTGTCTTATTATGCATTTCATCTGCTATCTGTCTTGAACTTGTGCTTAAAGGAAAATGAACGAGTATTCTATTTAC
>BGPR01025311.1:7971-20604 GCA_013235015.1 Araneus ventricosus | reverse complement strand
TAGCTCAAGGTTATACCCAGATTAAGGGGGAATCTTTTGACGAAACTTTCAGTCCTGTAATAAATTTTAGTTTAATACGTTTCTTCTTTTCTCTACTTGTTTCTTTGAATGGATGGAACCATACTCAATGTGACATTAAAGGTGCATATCTGTACGCTAGTTTAGACAAAGAAGTTTATATGTCCCAACCTCCCGGTTTCGTTAAGAAGGGAGAGGAAAGTAAAGTTTGCAAACTAGATCGTGCTATATATGGATTGCATCAAAGTGGTCGAGAGTGGTTTTTTGAAATGCATAGGGTGTTGACAGGTATAGGTTTTACAAAATTTGAGGGTTGTAACTGTGCTTATATGTTTAAATCGGACACAGTTTTAATTTTGTATGTTGATGACTTTGTTTTATTTAGTCGTACTAGTGATGTTTCGAAAATGGTAATTGATATTTTAAGTACACATTTTGATGTTAAAGTTTTGGGTAAAACGAGAAAGCTTTTAGGGGTAGAGTTTGAACAGTACAAAGGAAATGTGTTTATACATCAAGAAAGCTATATAAATGAAGTCGCTGACAGATATATGCAATATAAATTTCCAATTGCATCACTCCCCATTACTAAAGGCAGCGTTTATTCTAAGTCTCAATGTCCCAAATCTGAGGAAGAACTTAAAGAAATATCACAATTACCATATAGAAATATTTTAGGTTGTTTATCATTCATTGCTAGTAGAACTCGTCCGGATATCAGTTATGCAGTCAACATATTTAGTCAATTTCAATCAAATCCAGGTATTTTTCATTGGAACGGTTTGTTAAAGTTATTAGGTTATGTTTTCAATACTAAAAGTTTAAAGCTCAAATTATCCTGTAATAAAGCTCAATTAGTAGTATATTCAGATGCAGATTTTGCCTCTAATCGTGATGACCGAACTTCTGTTGGCGGTCAGTTGGTAATGCTGGACAATTCTCCCATTGAATGGCGAACATTTAAGCAAAAATGCGTTACATTGTCAACAATGGAATCTGAATTTGTCGCTATGACAGAAGCAACACGTGAGCTGATATGGTTTGACAGGATTCTAATAGAATGTTTTGAGCATAATGTAATTTTGGAAAAACCCATTCAATCTACATTATTTGTTGATAACATGGCTACAATTGACTTTGTTAAATCTCCAATTGAAAATTGTCGCAGCAAACATATTGATGTCAAATTGTTTTTCGTGAGAGACTTGGTTTTTAAAAATGCCTTTAACTTAAAGTACTTTAATAGTAAATTGAATTTGGCTGATATCTTCACCAAGCCCCTTACCAAATTTGAATTAGAAAAATTTGTTAGTTGTATTTTTGGAAATTCTTGATGTTTTAAAATTACTAATAATGTATAATTGAATTGTTGTATTATATTACATTGTTGTTTTATTTTTTTGTCTTCTCGACAAGCATCTAATTCCTGCCTGATCTGATGGACGGTAAAAGTGGAATTTTTTTGGCCATTGTGAAAGCAGTCTCCTGAGCACAATATGTAGAAGGCTAACTGAATGTACTTCAGAGCTTACGAAATGTTGAGTGTATCAGTGAAGGCCAACTATGGACATCTTTGTATTTATGGAATCATTGTTATGATATTGAACTGCTATTGGTCATCGCTTGTCATGAAGAATATTAATTTTTGTATCGTGTATTAAATGACAAATATGTTAAATGAATATGTAATTTATTTGAGATAATATTTGTGTTAAATTGATTAATTTATCAAATAGTATGATAGTTGAAATGTATGAAGTCCTGGCCAGGCAAATTATATAAGTGATGATGGATAAATATGAGGTTGAATGTTAGAATATGTGTGGTATTATTGTATTTAATTTTTATGAAGTGAATCGTCATTAATATTTTTTTTGTTAATAATTAATAAAAATTGTTGTTAGTATATTTGTTGCTACTAATGTTAGAGTTTGCTGTAACTTCTAATGTTTAAAATCGAGTCCAGTGAGTTAGAAGTAAAGTTTAAAGTATTTAAAAAAATTTTCGAATAATTTTTTGGAAAAATTTAAAAAGCAAACGTGAATTTTATTTGAATGTTTAGAGTAAACTTAGTGTGTTTTTCGTATAGATGTCAAGAGGGGGGGCATTGTTAGCAATAATATGCTTGCTCCGAGTCTTGCCATCTCTATTTTAATTAGGAAGAGAAATATTTATCTAAAGTTGTTGACTTACCAGCCGCCGCATGTTTGGCATAAACGCTTCGCGATGTTTATGCTTGCGAGTCGATGCGTGTTGATTAATTTCAGTTCACATCGTTCGTGTCTGAAAGACTGCAAGTTTATTGTTTATGCAAATGAGCAGTTGATAATACGCATCGTCTATCGGACATTCACTTACAACGCATGCTCTAGATAAGAGTATTTAAGCTGGAGATAACTACGGAGAAATAGGCTTCTATTGTTTAGTTTCGTTTATAGTAGTCTCGAATGTAGTTTCGTTTACAGTATTCTCGTTTCTATTTTTGTTTACATCTTCTGTCGAGATGTGTAGTCACGTTAAATATAATCTTAGTTGGAAACGCAAGAGTTGTTTCCATTGATTTAAAGATTACGGATGTGAGTGTAGTTTTCAGTGTTTATGAGTTTGAATTGGAAATGGCAAATATATGAGGACTTATCGGAAACATCGTTACAACGTTTAAAGGTCTGAGTAATCAGTTTAAATCTCGCATCTATTTTTCTAAGCTCGTGAGTTCTTGCTAGTCATCTGTTTAAATTATTCTCACTGGATTCGAGGTGATAGTTTTTCCTGTTGCATTAAATTTTGACTTTAAATGTTTCTATGCATTTACAAATATTAACTTTTAATCTTTGTTGTTTCTTTCATGTTGTTGAAAATAAATGTTGGATTTTACTTAAAAGTTTCTTTCTTGAATTGCAGACTGCATGTTTAGTTAATTACTATTCTAAAGGTCAAGGTTAAACATCTCGGCAATGTTTCTACTGTAGTTTAAATAACTCTGCTTAAAGTTTAAATCGTACTATATGCTTTGATGCCTAAGCATCCATGCATGAAGTCAGATAGTCGATGTTTATAGGCGACTATATGGGCCGTCGCCTAACAAATTCCCCCTCCCCCTCAGGTTAGGACGGATACAAGAAAGTTTTGGGGAGACCACTCCTGCTGGCTTATTTTATCCGTAGAGCCGATGTTATGGTCGGATTTTTAGTCCAGTTCTGAATTGGTTTATTGTAACTTAATCATCTCGCTGGTATTTGAGGCTGGTTTACGACGTTTCTTTTACTGTCTGATGTTTTCGTCTTGGAAACGTATGATTTTTTCCATTTCTTCCATGAGAAATGTCTATTTGTCCAAGACATCTCTAGCAAAAGTAGATTTCGTGGGATAAATCACGACATATTTTGAAAATTCTTCAATGACCGTAAAAAGATATTTGTAACACTCTTTTTCGAATATGAGTGTCCTAAAAAGTCGCAATTGTAACAGTCGAGAGATTCATAATGTTTGGTAATAGAGTGAAATTTCAGCCAGTTTTCCTCCAAAGGCCATTTTAAAAGAGGATAAAATGCAAGGGATACAATTTTAACTGTATTTGTATTACTTTCGATTTTTTTTTGCCTTAATAATAGCGAAAGTATGATCATAACATAAGTTACACTTTATTTCAATCCATTTTAGGCATCCTTAATCCTTAATAATATAATAAATGCGAAAGTGTGTCTGTCTGTCTGTCTGTTTGTTAAGCTTTCAGGACCAAACCACAAAACCGATTTGGATGAAAATTGGCAGAGTTGTAGCTTGAACCCGAGAACGGACATAGGCTAGGTGAAATCACGTTAAATTAATTATTTTTGACTACAGATTAAAAATAGTTAACAAAGAAAGCCCATTGACTCCGCGATTCGCGATGAAGATCTTTATTTTTCACTAGCTGTTACCCGCGACTTCGTGCGCGAAGAATTTGAATTAATCTTTTTTTTAATTCACGAATGTAAATGTTTTGTTGCATTTTGAAAGGGGAAAGGAAAAGTTCTGACGGTTGATAATACTTAATTCGACGGCTGACAGGAGTGTACTGTACATGTATGCTGATATAGTTATGTAAATTGTTTATATATTCTAATATACTTTTGTATATGACATTATTTACACGGATGTAGAGGTTGTGTGGGCTGGACACACGTGAACACGCCATGTATAGTTGCCCATGCGAAAAATATGGTTTTTCCATATGTACATCTGCCACTTTCAGTATCTGGCCCTGAGCCTGGCAAATGACATTTTGAAAGGGATTTGTTGCCTTCTGAACTGAGATGATAAATCCTTAGGCATTATCAGAAGGCGTTTAATTAAAATACTCTCTCTTCTCCCTATATCAGTCATAACAATAGCTTTCATAACGTTTGGACCTTGGTGTGTAATTTGCGACCGTGTGCCATTGCGCAGTCTCGGTATATCGAGGTTGCGTATTAGTAGTACTGGCACAGCGGCATTCAATCTCGGCTTGTCGTAAGGTGCCCTGACAATTCTAAGATGTTGAACAGCTCTACAATATATGATGTTCCTTGTTAATGCCCATTACCGTATCTACAGATGGATGTTTTGTAATACCTCATTGTGAAATTTAAACAAAACATCAAGAGAATAATTCACTAACGTCATTGGATCACTGTGTAACCGCTTTAAAAGCTGCAAATGCAAGGACAACAGGAAACCGGAAGTGTAAAGTCTCCTTTGTTGTTAATGGTCAAAGAAAGCAATATTTTCTTATATTAACTTTAACACTGGCAGAAGCCCGCGCGCGAAAGAGTAATTTCGCTTGAATTTATTTCTATAAGTATAAAAACACTCGTTAGAAATTACGTTACAAAAATATTTTTAAACCTTAATAACAATCAGAGAAAACATTTCATCGCAATGTAATTAATAGCATTAAAAAGATCATTTTCTGGTCTTTAAAATGGCATAAAAATAATTGTTGTCTAATAAAGATTTCGGAAGTTATTGGCAAAAACCGTCTAAGCAATAGGCCTAAAAGCGGCTAATGTTCGTTATTTAATTAAATATCTTAAGAACTAATTAACTCTGAAATTTGAAAATAGCACCTTGTGTGAATTTCATGTCGCTACCGTTCACCGTTTAGGAGGAGTTTTTGTGACCGACCGATCGACCGGCAGACAGACAGATACATGTAATTTCTGCCTTGTTTTATAGATATTTATAAACATAAGCAAAACTTTCAGAAACAAAGATAAATTAGTTCAAAGTCTAACCGTTTCCTAGCAGCGAAGTAGGTATAAATTTGCGTTATTTCAAAATCGTCTGCACGTAAAATTTAAAAAATTAATAAAAATTGAATGATAAATGTCACAGAAATAAAATTAATATCATTGAAAAGGTAAAATTTTTATCTTTAAGACGGTATAAAAATAATTTGTATCGGACAATTTGTTCCGAAGTTACAGCGGATAAAAGGATTACGTGATAGTTGATTGAAAAAATAATTTATTTCACATGTTTTCGCATTCCTGAAGGATCACGTGACCGTAGATTGAAAAATAAAAATCTTCATCGCGAATCGCGGAGTCAATGGGCTTTCTTTGTTAACTATTTTTAATCTGTAGTCAAAAATAATTAATTTAACGTGATTTCACCTAGCCTATGTCCGTTCTCGGGTATCAAGCTACAACTCTGCCAATTTTCATCCAAATCGGTTTTGTGGTTTGGTCGTGAAAGCTTAACAAACAGACAGACAGACAGACAGACACACTTTCGCATTTATTATATTATTAAGGATTAAGGATATTAAGGATTAAGGATAAACTGTCACGTGATACTTCAGGAATGCGAAAACATGTGGAATAAATTATTTTTAAAATCAACTATCACATAATCCTTTTTTCCGGTGTAACTTCGGAACAAATTGTCCGATAAACATTATATTTATACCATCTTAAAGATAAATATTTTGCCTTTTCAATGATACCAATTTTATTTCTGTGACATTTTCATTCAATTTTTATTAACTTTTAAATTTTACGTGCAGACGATTTTGAAATAACGCAAATTTATAGCTACTCATTTCTAGGAAATGGTTAGAATTTGAATTAATTTACCTTTATTTCTGAAAATTTTGCTTATATTTATAAGTATCCATAAAATAAGGCAGAATTTACGTGTATCTGTCTGTCTGTCGGTCCATCGGTCGGTCACAATAACTCCTCCTAAACGGTGAACGGTAGCGACGTGAAATTTACACACGGCATTCTAGAGCATATTTTTAGGTCAAAGGTGTTATTTTCAACTTTCAGAGTTAATTAGTTCTTAAGATATTTAATTAAATAACGAACATTAGCCGCTTTTAAGCCTACTGCTTAGACGTTTTTTGCCAATAACTTCTGAATTCTTTATTAGACAACAATTATATTTATGCCATTTTAAAGACCAGAAAATGATCTTTTAATGCTATTAATTCCATTGCGATGAAATGTTTTCTCCGATTGCTATAAAGGTTTAAAAATATTTTTTTAAAGTAATTTCTAACAATACTTTTCAATCTTATAGAAATAAATTCAAGCCAAATTACTGTTTCGTGCGCGGGCTTTTGCCAGTGTTAAAATTAATATAAGAAAATATTGCTTTATTTGACCATAAATAACAAAGGAGACTTTACACTTCCGGTTTCCTGTTGTGGTAGCATTTACAGCTTTTAATACGGTTACACAGTGATCCAATGACATTAGTGAATTATTCTCTCGATGTTTTGTTTAATTTTCACAGTGAATATTACAGAATATTCTTCTGTAAATACGGTAATGGGCATTAACAAGGAGCATCATATTCTGTAGAGCTCTTTAAGATCTTGGAATTGTCAGGGGCACCTTCCGACAAGCCTAGAATGATAGTCGGTGTGCCAGTACTACTAATACGTAACCTCGATATACCAAGACTTCGCAATGACACACAGTGGCAGGCGTACATTTGGAAAAACCATATTTTCCCCATGGGCAACTATATGTGGCCTGTTCACGTGTGTACAGCCCACACAACCTCTACATCCGTGCAAATAACGTGGTATACAAAAGTATATCATCATAGATAAACAATTTACATAACTATATCAGCATACATGTGCAGTACACTCCTGTCAGCCGTCAAATTAAGTATTATCAAACGTCAGAACTTTTCCTTTTCCCTTTCAAAATGCAACAAAACATTTACATTTGTGAACTAAAAAAAAGAATAATTCAAATTCTTCGCGCACGAAGTCGCGGGTAACAGCTAGTAATATAATAAATGCGAAAGTGTGTCTGTCTGTTTGTTAAGCTTTCACGACCAAACTACCAAGCCGATATGGATGAAAATTGGCAGAGTTGTAGCTTGAAACCCAAGAACGGACATAGGCTAGGTGAAATCACGTTAAATTAATTATTTTTGACTACAGATTAAAATTAGTTAACAAAGAAAGCCCATTGACTCCGCGATTCGCGTGAAGTTTATTTTATTTTTCAATCAACTGTCACGTGATCCTTCCGGAATGCGAAAACATGTGAAATAAATTATTTTTAAAATCAACTATCACGTAATCCTTTTTTCCGCTGTAACTTCGGAACAAATTGTCCGATGCAAATTATTTTTATACCATCGTAAAGATAAAAATTTTACCTTATCAATAATATTAATTTTATTTCTGTGACAGTTTTCATTCAATTTTTATTAATTTTTTAAATTTTACGTGCAGACGATTTTGAAATAACGCAAATTTATACCTACTTCGCTGCTAGGAAACGGTTAGACTTTGAACTAATTTATCTTTATTTCTGAAAATTTTGCTTATGTTTATAAATATTTATAAAACAAGGCAGAAATTACATGTATCTGTCTGTCTGTTGATCGATAGGTCGGTCACAAGAACTCCTCCTAAACGGTGAATGTTAGCGACATGAAATTTACACACGGCATTCTAGAGCATATTTTTAGGTCAAAAGTGTTATTTTCAACTTTCAGAGTTAATTAGTTCATAAGATATTTAATTAAATTACTAATTTTCAACTTTCAGAGTTAATTAGTTCTTAAGATATTTAATTAAATAACGAACATTAGCCGCTTTTAAGCCTAATGCTTAGACGTTTTTTGCCAATAACTTCTGAACTCTTTATTAGAAAACAATTATTTTTATGCCATTTTAAAGCCCAGAAAATGATCTTTTTAATGCTATTAATTCCATTGCGATGAAAAGTTTTCTCCGATTGCTGTAAAGGTTTACAAATATTTTTTAACGTAATTTCTAACAATGCTTTTTATTCTTATAGAAATAAATTCAAGCCAAATTACTGTTTCGCGCTCGGGCTTTTGCCAGTGTTAAAATTAATATAAGAAAATATTGCTTTCTTTGACCATAAACAACAAAGGAGATTTTACACTTCCGGTTTCCTGTTGTGGTAGCATTTACAGCTTTTAATACGGTTAAAAAGTGATCCAATGACGTTAGTGAATTATTCTCCCGATATTTTGTTTAATTTTCACAGTGAGATATTGCAGATTATCCTTCTGTAGATACGGTAATGGGCATTAACAAGGAGCATCATATTCTGTAGAGCTCTTCAAGATCTTAGAATTGTCAGGGGCATATTCCGACAAGCCTAGAATGATAGTCGGTGTGCCAGTACTACTAATACGTAACCTCGATATACCGAGAGTGCACAATGGCACACGGTTACAAATAACACACCTAGGTCCAAACGTCATGAAGGCTATTGCTATGACTGATATAGGGAGAAGATAGAGTGTTTTAATTCCACGCCTTCCGGATTTATCATCTCAGTTCAAAAGGTAACAAATCCCTTTAAAAATATCATTTGCCAGGCTCAGGGCCAGACACTGAAAGCGGCAGGAGTACATTTGGAAAAACCATATTTTTCCCATGGGTAGCTATATGTGGCCTGTTCACGTGTGTACAGCCCACACAACCTCTACGTCCGTGCAAATAACGTGGTATACAAAAGTATATCATCATGGATAAACAATTTACATAACTATATCAGCATACATGTACAGTACACTCCTGTCAGCCGTCCAATTAAGTATTATCAACCGTCAGAACTTTTCCTTTCACCTTTCAAAATGCAACAAAACATTTACATTCGTGAATTTAAAAAAAAAAATAATTCAAATTCTTCGCGCACGAAGTCGCGGGTAACAGCTAGTAATATAATAAATGCGAAAGTGTGTGTGTCTGTGTGTCTGTCTGTTTGTTAAGCTTTCACGACCAAACTACCAAACCGATTTGGATGACAATTGGCAGAGTTGTAGCTTCAAACCCAAGAACGGACATAGGCTAAGTGAAATCACGTTAAATTAATTATTTTTGACTACAGATTAAAAATAGTTAATACAGAAAGCCCGTTGACTCCGCGATTCGCGATGAAGATCTTTATTTTTCAATCTACTGTCACGTGATCCTTCAGGAATGCGAAAACATGTGGAATAAATTATTTTTAAAATCAACTATCACGTAATCCTTTTTTCCGCTGTAACTTCGGAACAAATTGTCCGATACAAATTATTTTTATACTATCTTAAAGATAAAACTTTTACCTTTTCAATGATATTAATTTTATTTCTGTGACATTTTTCATTCAATTTTTATTAATTTTTTAAATTTTACTTGCAGGCGATTTTCAAATAACGCAAATTTATACCTATTTCGCTGCTAGGAAACGGTTAGACTTTCAACTAATTTATCTTTATTTCTGAAAATTTTGCTTATGTTTATAAATATCTATAAAACAAGGCAGAAATTACATGTATCTGTCTGTCTGTCGGTCGATTGGTGGGTCACAAGAACTCCTCCTAAACGGTGAATGTTATTGACATGAAATTTACACACAAGGTGAAATTTTCAACTTTCAGAGTTAATTAGTTCTTAAGATATTTAATTAAATAACGAACATTAGCCGCTTTTAAGTCTATTGCTTAGACGTTTTTTTGCCAATAACTTCTGAACTCTTTATTAGACAACAATTATTTTTATGCCATTTTAAAGCCCAGAAAATGATCTTTTTAATGCTATTAACTACATTGCGATGAAATGTTTTCTCTGATTGTTATTAAGGTTTAAAAATATTTTTGTAACGTAATTTCTAACAAGTCTTTTTATTCTTATAGAAATGAATTCAAGCCAAATTACTGTTTCGCGCGCGGGCTTTTGCCAGTGTTAAAGTTAATATAAAAAAATATTGCTTTTTTTTAACATTAACAACAAAGGAGACTTTACACTTCCGGTTTCCTGTTGTGGTAGCATTTACAGCTTTTAATACGGTTACACAGTGATCCAATGACGTTTTTGAATTATTCTCTCAATGTTTTGTTTAATTTTCGCAGTGAGATATTACAGAACAGGAATGGCGCTAGAGTTTGCCCAACGGGGATGCGAGTGTAGATAGTACTGAATAGTTTCGAAGCTATTGGTCTCAAATTTTCGCCAGATTATTATTTATCAACTACAGTTGAATACCCGTACAAAAATATCCCCGACAAGGGATACAAAATTTTTACCCGACAGGGGGGCACAGCATCTCCGAAAGCTGGCCTCTGGCCCCCCCGGTCCCCCCTCTGGTGCCACCCCTGTTACAAAATATCCATCTGCGGATACGGTAATGAACATTTACAAGGAGCATCATATTCTGTAGAGCTCTTCAACATCTTAGAATTGTCATGGGCACCTTCCGACAAGCCGAGATTGAATGTCGGTGTGCCAGTACTACAAATACGTAATCTTGATATACCGAGACTGCGCAATGGCACACTGTTACAACTTACACACCTAGGTCCAAACGTCATAAAATCTACTGTTATGACTGATATAGGGAGAAGAGAGAGAGTGTTTTAATTCCACACCTTCCGATAATACCGAAGGATTTATCATCTCAGTTCAAAAGGTAACAAATCTCTTTAAAAATATCATTTCCAGGCTCAGGGCCAGACACTGAAAGTGACAGGTGTACATTTGGAAAAACCTTATTTTTCATACATGGCGTGTTCATGTGTGTCCAGCCCACACTACCTCTACATCCGTACAAATAACGTAGTATACAAAAGTGTATTAGTGTGGATAAACAATTTACACAACTATATCAGCATGCATGTGCAGTACTCTCCTGTCAGCCATCCAATTAAATATTATCATCCATCAGAACTTTTACTTTCCCCTTTCAAAATGCAGCAAACCATTTACATTCGTGAATTAAGAAAAAGAATAATTCAAATTCTTCGCGCACGAAGTCGCGGGTAACAGCTAGTAAGAAATATTGGGAAAAAATAGTGGGGAATATAAGAGACCCTGTTTTGAACACGGTCGCAAAAAAATTGAAAAAAATATATATATTATTCAGTTTGTTTTTGGATAACTATCCAGGTAATAGATTGAGACAATTTTTAGACAAATTGCACAAGAATGAGGTCTCTGATTGAAATAATGGCATAAGTGGGCGATATTTGGCTCCGTACCTGAATTCCGAAAATTGTTTTTTAGGACTCAGTGAATATAATATTCGGGCATAGCGCAGAAAATCCCTCAAAATCTCCTAGTCTAATTGTTTGACGATTACAAATTTTCTCTTTGTGTAACTCTTATTCTAGAAAGTAAAAATTTCAGTAAAAAAAAGATATTATGAAATTATAGTTAATACGATGTGTATGGGGGGGGGAAACATGCATGACCCGTAGACGGAGAACGCGTGTAAAGAAACTAAATCTGAGCCACTGTTACAAAAATTTTTTTTCAGCAAAACTGTTTAAGAAGTATCTTAAGACAACCAACCACATATAGTTGGGAAATCCATATAAATATGCCTCTATTTATATATCAACAAATATCTGTAACGTACTGCACAATAAAATTCACTTTGTAATGACAGTAAAAAATTGACCTCGAGATTGATAAGCGAAGCACGTGGAAGATATTAGATTTTATTGTTGGTGAAAAAGGATCTATCCATCAAATCATTCACAATGCAACTAACTGCCCATAAAGATAAAAATGATTGACGCAATGCATATTTCTAGATAAAGTTTTTTATGGAGTTCTTTATGAGATAAAAAGCCCCCAGAAACTAGCTTGATGTACCAAGTTACTGTTCAGCAACGAATTCCGAGACTACCACTTCTGGACGATTTTACACCGGAAAGGGGTGTCAGGCAATGAGTCATATGAGCGCATTTTTGGAGTTCTTTGTTAGATCACGCTCAGTAAAATGTAGACATCACCCTTCCATTCTTCCCTTTCCCCCTATTTTGTTGAAAATAACTTCGCCCGGCGCATACGCAAAAGTGCGTAGGGTTTCCGAATCCGTTGCTATACAATATAATGATTTAAATTTCATCTCACGAGCGCTCTCCATTTCCATTTAATAATCATAAACGGCTCTGTCAAGCTGTTTGTACAAATACCAATTAAAATTGAATAGAAAAAGCAAGATAAAATGCGGAATTGAATTTAAAATATTTATTTTTTCTCTATGCTTTAGAGTGTTTAACATAATAATGGGCGGGTGATATAGCCTGACATGAAAATAATATTTAATAGTCTGGATACTAACAATAAATTGCGATGATGCAAAAATCGTTCAAAGC
>BGPR01025310.1:0-22434 GCA_013235015.1 Araneus ventricosus | reverse complement strand
AATTTTGAAATTAAACCAAATACATGCCAGTGTTATATTGTTTCTTTTAATTCGAAGCCTCAAGTTTTATTTAGGCTGGTAAATGCAAATACAGATGAACCAAACTTATAGTTGGAATAATCCTATACTTGTGGCAGTTCTCTATGCGCCTTTTCTTATAGTTTGCGTATAGTCCTTATGCGCTTTCATGGGGTTTTTCCTGGTTAAACTCTCAACAACAGAATCAAATGAAGATTTTACTAACTTAGTATGCACCTAAATCTTTATGTACGTCTTTGGTTCAGAAAACAGAAGAAAAAGATGCTGGCGGATTTATTACTTTCAAGATGTATGTAAACATAATTTAGACTTTATTTTTAAGTTAAGTGAAAGAGTTTAATAAAACCCTGATATATAAATAATAACGTGGAGAGATATTTCAAATTACATATGGCTAAAAATATTGTGAAGATTACTTTTTGGAATTGAGAACATAAGATATTCTTTTATATTGTTGGTGAAATGGAGGAAATAAGAAAGAAAGTTATAGAACATATAATTATTCCATCCGTCAAATGGTTTAAGGTTTAGACAAGTACTATATTATTATTTATTTTAAAATGAATTCCTAAGACCTGACAAAGCATCTTATACATAAATAATATTTCCTTCTTTTTTAGTTTTGACGCAGGAAATAATTTCCCCAATTTAAAAGAAACTGCGAGTATTAAACGAAATAAAATGTATATTTCTAGAACCGATTAATCAACATAAACTTAGAGAATAATGAGTTCCTTTACGAAAACTGATGTCAGTATTTTTTATCATGTTGGTACCATTACTAATGCAGAAATACTAATATAACTTTTTAAATTTCATTTCCAACTTTTATTATTCTATTCATACAATTTTCTTTTGATACATACATATATCCTTCCCATTTTAATATTCTTTTTACCTTGAGATTTTGAAGTGAATTCTGTAATTAGATTAATAAAGGTTTCCAAATGGCAAAGTTAGGGATTACAAGGAGTACTGAGATAGGCCTTTTCATGGTGGAATGCGCTTAGAAACCACATCACTACGCTGAATCTGAAATGGTTTTGGTGTGAAGAGTCGACACCACCTGTAGAAGGTCCCAGCCTTGTGACGTGTTGGGCTCTTTCTGCTGGTAGAAATTGTTTATACCCCTATGACCTGTACTAGGACGAAGAGTGATCTTGCAGTAAGCTTACTTTTCATAACGTAATTCATGAGTTTTTGCTCTGTAGTTATATACAGGGTTCCATTAGAGTATTTCTACACCACATTAACTTGGAGAACGGCGACAACGCTGCTACAAACTTTTGTGTTCAGGTATATAAAAAAGATCATGCGCTACTTTCTTACATAAGTTATGCCACCTGTAAACAATGGAGTTATTGTTCTATTTCCGGAAACGGTACAAAATACTGGAAAAAAATCACCACACTTATATAGCGTATTCAATTGACTTTAGTAGCAGAAAAGACAATCTTTGAGGTCATTAATACTAAGAAAAAACGTGTTAAAACGGAATTGGATCATGATTTTACAATCCTGTGACGAAATAACTTGCGATAACAGGAGAAAAGCTCACTTGAACAACGTCGACCTGATGACGTAGTCGTTATTTTAGCTACTCTAAAATCTATATGGTCCACTTACTCAGCTAGTAGAGACATTCCAGCATCAAATCATCGGATATGGTTTTTCGATACGTGGTGGCCCCACAATCACCTTGATCTGACCTATATTGGACATTTTTGCTGGGATACATCAAAACAGCAGGTGTATTCGACCCCTCAACATTGTAGGACCTTTATTGCGCATTATTGATGCTTGTGCCAAAGGGTCACCTGATATGTTAAAAAATGCGAATCTAGAAAGTAGATAAAAAAAATTCCAGGTGTGGATTATCTAACGGGGAGCAATTGAAAACCGAAAATAAAAAGAGCTGATTACTACTTGTTCTGCTTTACTGAACTTCCTTTTACACATTAAAATCGCGACCAACAAATGCGCGTTTTACAAGTTTCGTCTTAGCACATTATAGCTCTCAAGGTTTTTTCATTACACCAAAAACTTTACAGTTTTGTAAATTGATTTTTCCCATATATTGTACCATTTTCGAGATAGGTTCTAACTACGTTGGTTTCACACGAGAGGTGGCGCTGCACCCCATCGCCCTGTTTAGCGCGTATGAACAATTTACTGTTCCAGACACAACGTTTCTGGCAATAGTTGTCGCCGTTCCTCAAATAAATGTGAGTAGAATGCCCTATTGAGTCAACCTCTGTAACAATTATTAAAATGCAGGTTAAATAATCAATGACGAACTACAGCTCCTTCAAGTTTTAATTATTATTTTGTTAGTCTGTTACCCACTGAAGAGTGTTATTTCCTTTTCGAAAAATATCATTAGATAAAAAATATTCGTTGAGTGTAATTGAGTTGCCTGTTAATGAAACCATGCTAAATTTCCATTCCTATTCAGCTATTCTGATAGTTCTGCTTTTGAGTTAATGTGTTCATAGGCACCCAATAGTTCACACTAAATTATAGTTACATCCTGTTTTAGGAAATAGGAGAGTTTTGCGTCCGGACAGTGAGCGACATGAGGACGATGAAAATATCATGGGACAAATTCTAAGCTCTGGACGGCTCCAAAGAAGTCCATTCTTAATATTGTCGGTGCTGAATTATATTGAATCATAAATCAGATTTCAATCTGTTTATTTAGTTTTTGAAGTTACGGTTGTCACAGACAGAAAGACAGGGAGACAGATACAATTACAAAAAATATGTTTTCTAGATTGTGTGTTTTGCGCTGTTAGAAGAGATGGTTTGTATTCGAGACAACGAATTTGGCACAAATATAATTTGAGAGCAGAAATGCGCACTTGGGAAACAATTATTCCAAATATGGTTTCTGTTATATTATGAAAACGTTCGAAAATATTATTCAACAAACAAATTTTTGCTAAACCTTATTTTCAAAATTATCTTAGCAAATGATATCAATGTTGGGTTGCCGTCTCTTCCTAAATTTTAACAATTCTTTAAATATATTTTTTTCCCATGATTTATAACGATAGTTTCTATTAGTACGAAATTCAAACTGATTTAATTTTTTTTGTACAAAATATTTAATTGCAATTTTCTTCCATTACTGAAATATTAGGGAATGTGAATATTCTGCCTATAACATATCCTTTCTTGAACCAAATACAGAAACAGGATCTTATAAAAATAGGCGCCAAAAAAATACAAAAGCAGATGCGCCAGAGACTGAGAGGGAGGATGTGGCTTATAATCGAAACGTAAAAATAGTAAAATTTGGCTAAAATATTAAGACGTAAAAAAATTTGCTACTTCCAAATCTTTCTGACCCATTGTAAATTTCTAACAAATCTATTGATACTGGGTACTGTCCTATGTCGCGTTTCTAAGTAAAAGACGATATCCGCCCGAAATGCCCGAATGTAAGGCTGGAAGTTTCTCCCCCCCTTTCGTAAGTGTGATTGATTTCACATCCCGCGGCAATTTCTTTTCTTCTTGTGGCTTTTCCAGATGTCTTGGAAGAGTGGAGTCTCATAATTCGAAGACTGCTGAAGCCGTCATTCTGGTTTTTGAGGGGTGAATTATCCTAATCTTTGATAGAGGAGAGCTCTGGATGTCCAGTGTATTTTGAGCTCTCTTTATCGTTTGGAATTGCCTTAGGAATCAGAGGTTAAAGGAAAAAAAATTGCCGATATGTAATTTTGTCAATCAAAGGACTCAACAGATTCGAAAAAATATTTCATACTTTCAATGAAAGAGCGCGTTTCTTTTCGTTCAACATATAGAAATTTATACCTGTGCAGGAAATTCTATTCTCAGGAAAAAACATAGATTGATTTTTTTAGTAGAAATGAAATATTGAAAGCATATAACGAGTAGAAAATGGAATAACACTCAATTGATATATAAGGTTGTAAAAGAGATAGATCTGGTTTTTAGTTATACAATTGATTAATTGCATTCACTGCAACATATATAGACAACAGTTGTGGAAAAACATTGCTTTAAACAAAAGAAAACGCCGTGTCTTTGATAAATGTTACGCATCTATATATCGCTCAGTTCCTGTTAATCATTACTGCCGCTAAAATGTACAGCCTGCCTTTCTACATTTCAATAAATTAAGAAAAATTTATTTCTTCTGTCTCTGAAAAATCTGTACAATATTTAGAGTAATAAGAAAATTATCTGCAGATTAAATCTCTGAAGAAGAAAATGTGATTTTTTCTGTCCCCAAAAATCGCCAGAAATCTTTATGAAAACTTCAAAAAATTTTTTCTAGGATTTTAGCTGGGGTACATGTCTCTGATGTCTATCATCAAATTCCTCTTAGATCAGCAGCCTTTCCTATCACTGCAAGGTGCAAGTGCAAGAATGAGCACCAGCTTCTCCAGTGAGCAACACCATTCACTTAACCACGCAAGCCCTCCATGTCATTACACGAGTTCATTGAAAAAAGTGGGGATCGTCAATGTTTTGGTCTGTCAGTATACTATTTGTTGTCAAAGATACCATTGCTACAAATAAATATAATTTAAAATCATATGATGTAAACTTATGGTACTTGTAATTGTAAGAATGAATTAATGGATAAGATTTCCTCAAATTTGATCAATAAACGGTCTGCAATCCTTCCCTATCCACCGTTATTGATACCTATGTGCAATGAATTTGCACAATTTTAAACTTATAAACTAAAGCAAAGTCACCGAAATGGCTACAATTGATACAAGTTATGTGGAAATCCATTAATACTGGTTACCTTTGTGGTTCAACAGAATAAAAAATGATAACAAATTCCTCAAAATAGAATAAGTGTCATTTAAAATGGACACTCCATAAAACAAGTAAGTAAGATATAACTAGTCAGATATTTTGAATTAATTCTTGTAAATCTGATTTGTAGAAATTGATAGTTTATGCATGTTTAAGGTGATTAGAGTCAATGTTTTAGAGAAAATAGATCTAACTATTTCAAAATAAATTTAAAATACGATAATAACAAAAGTATAAACTGATTTCTAATTTTAATAAAAATACTTATGTTTTTTATATGATAAATTTCAGACTGTGCAGCTTCTTTTTTTCGAACTGTCAGCTGTTACAAAATTTGGTTTAAAATAAAAAAGAATGTGCCAATGTAATATTCTGGTCTGAAAAGAGCGCACATTTTTGAAAGCAACGCCAGTAATGAGACTGTCTTTGAAAACAGTAAATGCGAACAGAATAATCCAGCATGTACTGTTTATCAGACTTCAATCAGAATTATCTGAATATGTAGCCTTTTCAAGAAAAATTTATACAGTGACATAAATAAAACAAACATTTAAATGCAATGAATAATAAAAGACTTACCATCAATTTAGTTCAAATATTTCCATTATAAAATTTCTACATTCTGGAAAGTTAACCTTGCAACCAAAATTTTTTCTTTATTACTAGCTTGACTTAATGTCTGAGCTGGAAGTTTACCTGAAGTAACGGTGGAAAAAGCGGTTCAATGCCTTCTTATCTTATCGTCAACTGTTAGATTAAATAGTTATCATGATTGAGTGGATAGCTTCTGAATGATGTATCATCGCGATAATTAGGTTGTTCTGGATTTTTTCATTTTTACTGCTGTTTTCGACATCAGCACTTGCTCAGTTTGAAAACGGAAAAATTTTCATGTCCCGAAACTAATAGATTGATAAATGGAATATGCCACTATAATGGAACGTACGTAATAAATATGCCGCATTTGAGTCTTTAGAGTTTATAAGCGACCTGCAACTCCACAAGAACTGGCGAACCCAAGCATCCAATTAAGCTCATGATTTATAAAGAAAACATATTGAAAACCTATATTCTTACGAAGACTGTTCCTAATAATGTATCTTATTCAGAATACCCAATTGATGTCTAACATTTATATATAATTCAGGATCTGTTCCTGTGGATTTAGAAACAACAAAGTGTAATATAAACTTCGTTTTAAAACTTCATTGACTATATTTTGAAATTTGAAAATGAAAATGTAATGAATGATAATATTTTTTATTATTTAAATGTATCGCATAAGTGGGGTTTTTTTTTATAGAAACATTTTATAAAAAAATAATTGTTCGTAGAAAACTTCTTTAATTGTTCTTATCTAATGTATTTATTAGAAAACCATGGTGCTTTATGATCAGGTTTGATCTGTAAATAAACTAACCGAACCTACTATAACAATTTTATATGCATGGAAACTTAGGAATGTTTAAACCTTGAAATTGGCCTATAGACATTTTAACTCATTTCCTTGTAGCCTTGCATTCTTTCCTGTTACTTGTCTACATTACAGGGAAACATGCAGCGTTCATTCCTAACATTTATATCATATAGTACATTTCCTGTATTTCCAGTATGCTTTTATTTAATAAATACGCTGATAAAAAAATAAGTAAAACATAAAATAAATGACAATCTTTCAGTTTACTGTATTATTTCATTATTTAATAAATACTTGAGAAATTTCAGAGACTTATACAAAAATTGATCTAAATAAAGAAGAATGCAAAACTGAAGTAATGATATTTTTTTAGTAACAATGGTTTTATGAAACACCCCACTAATTTTATTAAAAAACAATGAAAAACTATTAGAAATACACAGCACAATACTAATTATTCTTGTAAATTAGGTCAAAAAATATTTCTGGCAGTTCTTAAATTAGAAAAAATTGTACGGCAAGTTAATTAACATCATTGAAAAGTTAATATATCAAATTTCTAGATGGCGTAAAAATAGTTTTTGTGCTGGCTTCCCTCAAAATATTAAGGAAAAATGTCAACACTTAATTTTTAATTAATTAACGAAGAACTTTAATTAATTAACAGTTTTATTTTCGCTTAATTTTTTAATACTTAAAAATTCTTAATTAAAAAATTAAAAGAAGTAGTAGTGCACATTCCACCCTCCAAAAGAATGTTCAAAGCAAATTGCAGATCTAGGCCTATTGTCTGCCCTAGAGGACCAACATAATACCACTCCGTTTAGTAGAGTTAACCCTTCGCTTTAAAGTTAAAAGCGATGTACCTGGCAAACCAAACTTAATGCAAATCCAGGCAGAGGGCTTAAACACTGCCCGTGTGATAGCCTCTGAAATGAGGTTTGGATTTTAAATTCCGTACAGTCAGAGAATATTTCCATTTATCGCCTGATAATAACCGATTTTCACCAAGACGTTTTCTGGCTAGTGGAAATGCGGAGATGCGATTAGCGGTGTTACATACATGAAAGCAGCACCGCAATGCAAATACTGAAGGAAATGAATTGCGGTTCAACGTGTCTGAGAAATTGGAGAAAACGGTGCCAATTACTTTTCTAGCACTTCCGGAGGTCTGTGGTCTCAGACCCAACTATCAGCACAAAGCATCATGCCGTATATCACTTCTGCATTGGCCACTCGCGACTTGTTAGGTTAAAATCGGGGGGTTGTGCCTGGATAAATGTTAAATCTTTAGTTCAGATAGTGTTATAGATAAACAGATATTAACTTTCCTAAGGAAAAGAGATACAATCATTATAAAGAAGACATTTTTCTCAAGAAAATGTCTTTTCAGTGATTTGACAGTTGATTGCGCTTTCGTTTCATCCAATGAATATTGATATATCAAAGCTGTATCTTTTATTTTTATATAGACATAAATCCAATTGCTCTCTGAAGTTGCTATGCAACCCCAAAACCAGATCCATCCCTTCTAAGAGTTCCTGTCGTATTTACTGATCCAGCTTTGCTTTTTACTTATTTTCACAAATTTATTTGTTATGTTCCCTTGAATAATAGAGATTACCATTTCATCTAGTGGGCATTAGGGTTTAGGTTTATATTAACGTCCCGTTTTGAAGCAACATTATTTTGGGATGGACCCTCACTCTTTGAACTCGTCAGAGGACGAGGACAACATCTCATCTAGTAAGAACAAAGTGAATTCGCGTGTTTCTTTTTCATGTTCTTTTGCAGTCAAATCTCTTTTGCCATTAACTATTATGAACGGTTTCTCGTAAACACTTCTGGCTAAAAAAAGTATAGCAAGATTTCATAAGAAACATTTGGAGGTTATTTTTGAATACAACTAATTATCAATAGGGAGAAACTTCTGGGAGGTACAACGTGAGCTCACATTTTACAAAGTGAAGATTTTTCATGAGTACATTACAGTCCATAAATCGATGAGCAAGAAAATGATTTTAAATCATCCGTTTCCCCTTGGAGCTGGATGATGTTCAAAAACTTTTATCTATCATTTGTTTCTTATACACGTTGCTTGCATGTATTTTCATAAAAAAAACACATCAATAGGAAGACATAAAGGTTTTTTTAAACATCCCAAATTTTTTTTGCATGCTTTTCGATCACAACATGTAGAGTATTACATGGCTTGCAAAACCCACAGAATACTCGACAAAATGTTGGAGAAATTGTATTAAAATTTGTAGTACATAAATTTTTAATTATTTGAGAAACACTGCCTTGTAGTAAATACTTTTAATTGTACATGCGCGTAAGATCGGTAAATTTTCTTCGAATCTAGGAATCTTCTGTAGCTTATATAAAATTCCATAACAATACCATTACACTTAGGAAAGTTGTATGGTAAACCATGAAATGACAAAAAAAAAAATTGAAGAAGGTTTTCCACAAATGTAATTTTAAAACGAATCTCCTTTGCATTAACTGCTTGAATTTCACTAATTATGTATTTAATTTATAGGTTTAGACGGGATACTGAGATATTCCAACTTTTTGTATTATTGTTGATGATTCAAGCTTAAAATATTTATCTAGGAAAGTCCTCTTAATGTTTTTTCTTTAGATAACAGAAATTTTCTTTCACAATT
Source organism: Araneus ventricosus (assembly GCA_013235015.1). NCBI lineage: Eukaryota > Metazoa > Arthropoda > Arachnida > Araneae > Araneidae > Araneus > Araneus ventricosus. Next base: position 13,509 of record BGPR01025310.1, on the reverse strand, counting down.
TATATATATATATATATATATATTAAAGTGATATCTAGCTTTGTGTTATAGAAGAAAATTAACTTTATTTCTTTTGAATTGTACCTGACAAATACAGAGAAAACAGGTCAGTGTTTAAATGAATACCTTGAAATATTTGAGGAAATATGACTCATGTGTACAAAGACTTTTACCTGCTACGCGAACATAGTGTAAATTATCTCTTCATAACGTTAAAGGCAGATATCTATGAGAAAGGCAAAAATTTCAACTAATACCACAGATTTAAAAACTTAAGAAATGACAAAAAAACAATGATGAGGGTTTTCCAATTCAATAATTTTAAACTTGAATTTTCGTGTATTAATCGTCGGATTGCTATTTAATCATGTGTATTTGAATTGATAAATTTAGATGGTATGATATTCAAAATGCCATAAAATCCAATATTACAATTCTGAAGTGATTCAAGTTTCTGGGTATTGTTTCTAATTCTATACCTAGTGAACTTTAAATCTCTTCCCGAACATCCACATGTTTTGTGACGTAAAAAAAAAGGAATAAGGAACAAACTATTGATGATAGTTCCAAACCGTACCCCATGAAAGGGGTGACTCAACCATTTCTTTCAATCTCACCTGACCTGGTATGGCAACCTGAACTAAACCCGATTAAAATCCCACTGTAAAACGTTACCTTATAAATGTAACGATCTGCTAACTGCGGAACCACATTATATCCAAACTAATCTAAAATGTCCCAAGGCTTTACGAAGGCATCACTACCAGCAGTGTCGTCCGTAAAAGACAGAACTGGCTCAAAACACGAAACGGTCCTGTTTTATGAGATAGGAGAGGTTGTTTGATTTTCCAAATTTCTTAACAACATATGCTAATAATTTTGGCGATTGTTTGAGGATTTTCTTTACTTTTTTTCGTATATCATGGGTGCCGTCACTATTGTCATCCGGTTTGCAGATTGAGGGCTGCAGACCTGAAACCCGATTGTAGATCCGTCGTACTTGTTACCCAGGCAGGCCAACCAAGATTCCAAGCCCTTTGCTGCTGAGTGCGCTGGTTTAGAAGGAGCGGCTGCCGGTGTCACCATCCGTCTTCCGCCTCAAGGACCATCCTCAAAAGGCCTCTGCCATTACTTCAACGGTAATAAACCAACCATTTTATCTGTGAATATGGACGGTCGTCTTGTTTAAATGCTCTCAGTACTTACCCCAAAATCTTTGGTTTCGATGCATTCTGCAGGACTTTTCCATCTATTTTAGGAATTTGAACCAATGAGAGTTCATTTTCACATTATAGTACATGATTGAAAATCTAAATATTAAACTGACGAAATTAAAACTACTAAAAATAGAAGAAACCAAAATTCTCTACGTTTAACCTTGGCAGAAAATGTATTATGTATGAATTATCAGAGTTCACAATTTTTTGAAATTTCTAAGGCTGATAATTTTCGCACCTTACTTAGAAATATTAAGATCTCTGAAGAATGCAGAGTTGTGAGAATTTTAAAATGGACCTGCAACCAATATTTTAACCCTTTTGTTAGTATCCGAATACGTCTGGAGCACTTTTTTTTCTTAAATAGAAATAGAAACACCAAAATATGTTTTTTAGATTCGAATTTAATAAAGATTAATATTAGCGTATGATTTTGAGTATAATTATTACAAATTTACAAAACCTTTGAATTTCTGCTTTGCTTTTTAGAGGAAATTCCCCAAAAACTTCAAACATGCTACAGGTCAAACTTTAATAATTCAAATAAACTAATAAAATAAACTACATACTATGGACTAGTGCTTGTACTAGAATCTTAACATTCTCGATAAATAAAATTTTAGAGCTAATCGAACAATCATAAGATTTTCTGTGCTAAATTTTCTATGTTACTAAAATAAAAGATCATAATTTAAAAATATTGTTTACAATATACATTAATTTAGTACATTCACTAGAGAAACATTTGAAGAAAGTGTTCACAAAATTTTAAACAATCGAATGATAATATCTTTAAATTATCATGTTTGAAGTTTGAAATATGCATAAAATCTAATTTTGAGAAAATCAAATTTTAGTTTTTTTCCACGCGGTCAAATTAAGTATCTAAACTTTAAAGTTCCTATAAAAAATATACTGACATCATATTAGCTTGCAAAAAAAGCAGTTTAAAAGAATTTTTGACAGGTTTCTGTCCCTTTAAATGACAACTTTCGGCTAATTAAACGCCCACCTCCGGTTTTCGGTTTGTTAGTGTTAATATCTCTGCCTTCTAATTAACGTACCGACAAAAGTAAATATGTTTTTTAGGGAAGGTAAATGAATGAACTATCGAAAACATGAAAAATTAAAATTGAATTTTGGTCGAATATCAGACTGAACGTAATTCGGATACCTTAAGAGGTGCATTAAAAAATACTTGGAATTGAGATGAATTATTAAGAAACGATATTTCATACAATCTCTATTAGAATATATTCATCCTGCAGTTGGTTTGATTTAAGTAACACAATTTATTAACAAGTTTAAAACTCCTTTATGTTTCTTTGACAGAAGTAATTGAAACATTTAAGTTCATGTTTCAAAATATTTGACGAGAACTTAAGGCTCAACCTTTTCTTCAGAATAGGTATTAGCACATCTTCATAACTGAAATAATAATAATACAATTAATTCTACATAAATATTAAAACCAAATTATGTGATCAAAACGTCATTTTTTCATCTACTATTTCGTATTCTAGAGTCTTTAAGAAATAAACTTATTAGCAAAAGATATTACAGGATATTTCTACGATATTTCTTTCAATATTCCAAGTGCCGCATTACATGGTAGCAATATTGGCAGAGCGTCTTGTGCGAATAGGGAGCAGAGCTGTCGTGGCTCAAATGATATGCCTCCTGCAATCGAATATGGACAGAAGCTGCTTCCAGGTTCGATACCTGATGTTCCACCTCCTCAAAGATCCGTCGTTTATTGGACCGCCGTAACATAAATCATACATATAGGGACGCTTGATGTGGTGTGCTAGTTTAGAGAGTAAGCAGCAGTAGGGACGCTGATATAACTGAATGAGAAACAGTTAACAGGGAGCAGCTAAAGCAGAAGTAGTAAAACCATCTTATCATGAATGTAGATATTGATGGATTTGGTGGCAAGTATACTCACGCAGATTTGATTTTAAATGGCTAATAGATTTTATCTTCCTATGAATGCAATAAAAGCATAAAACATTACAGAATTTCAAATGCTTAAGGTATCCGCAGTTAATGTCTGAAAACTCATTTTTTTGACCGAAAATCCACTCTTTTTAATGTCTTATCTGAAAGCTCATTAGATTTTAGTTTTCAAAACAGTTTTATTTTACATCTATGATGATCAGAAGTGAAATTAGAGACATTTTAGTAGAACTGACATTGAAAATGGAGTAGTAAATAATACGATAAAGAAGCAATTTTCATTGTTTTCTAAGATATTTAAATCCTTTATTGTTTATTTTTTGTTTTATACTATTTTACATATACCAGGTATTATTTTTGAAAGATTTTCTATGTGAATTTCTTTGTTTTCATGACATTGTTGCAAATTTAGGTACCTTGAATCATTGGGGTATCTTGACCTCCGTTAATGATGTAATTTTTGATAATAAACGTAGGAAAAGTACATAAATTGTACCTTTAAGGATCAATATCAATCACTAAAGTATTCTAGATCAACTAATCGGCATTATAGTTATTTGACTGAAAACAATAATATTAAAATTCCACTGATGGCGCTGGAATGATAGAAACGATAATGACACATAAGACTCAAGAATTAAAAAAAAAAATCTCCTAACAGACACCTCTTCAAAATGTGCTGTTGGCAAACACTATGACTAGCCTAAAACTTGGGAGTATTGAAGAAAAAATCTTTTCTTCCTATTGTAAATTAAAAAGATAAACTTTAAACTCATTTTCTCGAAATGTGATTTTTTGCAAAATTTTAATTTTTCAAACTGATAACTAAAATTCAACTTAAAATAACTGTCTCAAATTTTACAAGATATTTTATTATATTGTTCAGGTAATGAACCAAAATATAAGGAAATAATGCTCCCATTAAAAAAGTTATGTATCTTTTTTTAAGGTTTCCAAAAAAAGGCCAAAATCTTTTAAAAAATCTATGACTAAAAACTCTTGAGTAATTTATATGTTTTAGATACATTTGCAAACCTTTGCTTCAGGATCATTGGTAGTAGAAGGATATATACTAAAGGATTTACATTCTGATCATTTGTTTTTAAATGAGGGTGTTTCAAGGCACAACGAAGTGTAATCCAGTTTTTCTCTAAAATTTTAAGAATATATTTAATTCATTTAACTTTTTTTCGATTTATTAAGTTTTAACATAAAATGTCATAGAAAATAAAAATATTGTTTTCAAATATATCATTGATAAAAGGCCCTCCGAACGTAATGGATACTCAACTACATTATATTTGTGACATCTATATTACATTTCTAGTTTTGTAGTTTAATAAAACGATTTTGTCCGACTACAATAAAATATTAACATCCAAAAAATTAAAATATTTCAATGGCATTTATTTTTTTCTAAAAAATGTTACCACACAAACTTATCCAGATGCAAACTTAAGCTTAATTTAATAGTTTAAGAAAACTTTAATTGCCATTATTTACAAAATAGTCATAATTGTAACTTGTTTTATTAGCACGCTAAAGTATGATTTCGCAATCAAAACTATTTCATATGTTTTGGTCAAATAAATGGTGAGAGACGATCGAATATATATTCTCAACTGCCTAAGCGTGAAGGTGCTCAAACAGCTGATCCCTGCAGCTCTGATATCAATCGACGTATAATATCAATGGCATAAGTAAATAATGCACACCATATTTACATCTGAACATAAACGGTTTAAAAATTTTATGAATGTTAAAAGGGAAAATCTTTGTTCGAACACTGATAATCCCTCTGAATGAATAAAGGAAATTGTGACTATTTTTATTTGCTTACCCTAGAATAAAATGTTTCCTGCAAAATTTTTTTTATTATTATTTCCTTCAAAAGTGCCATATTTTTATATTTGAATTTTAACATCATTCTTTGAGATTATCACCCGCTGCTCCTTTTCTATTCAATGTAGGGATTTAGGAAACAAGAAGTATTTGAGATTTTTCGGTCTACTTGCAATGGACTATAAGAGGGAAACTTTAACTCATATGCGTAAGTATCGGAGAACGACAGTTGGGTTCCACAACTGATATCAACCGACAATGAATGACTTTAAAATTCACACCCGCATACCATGTTACTTCAAAATATGATATACGTCGTTGCATACCATTGCATGGCTAATATACTTGAAAATCATAGAAGCAAGACGTAAAATTCAAGTGTTAAGCTTATCGTAAAAAATAGTTTGAAGGTAAGATGTTTCCAACCTGATCTTTTACATGTATGGGTGAATCTTCTAACCTCCTCAACTGGTAGAAACCGTGCGTGCATCGAGTAGATGCAATTTTAAACTACAAACTAAAAAATAAGAATCAGAGGCTGCTAATTGATAAAATTTATGGAATAAATGCTACTGAAGTTTGTTGCCTTTTGTTCTCAACCAATTAAAGACAACGTATTTCCAAAATAAAATTTGCTACTAATTAGATAATTGATAAAGACAAGTCAGTTAATCACATGTTTAATCAGGAATTCAGTTTTGAGATAAGGATTGCAGAATTATAGTTTATGCATGGTGCATATGATTTCACACGGTAAGAAATGTCAGATTCAACTATGTCAAAATAAATATAAATACAGCCGAACTGCGATATAGCGAAATACGGGGAAATAACGAACCCTCGGTTACAGTGAAATTCCTTTACATGATCCCATCTAACAAGCATACTGGCCATGTTTACAACGAACATGTGAAACTCGGTTGCTAAGGAACCGAAAATTTCTAACACTTCAAACTTTTTTCGCCCAAAGGGTCACCCTACTTCAATTGTGCCTGCCAGCCCAACTTCTACAAGTTACCCCTTGCATGAAATACTCTGGTCCAGAGACTATACTCAGCCTATTTGTACCTTGTTAGAGTTGTTGCCAACCCATAAGTGGGACAAAGAAAACAATAGTGCCCTTTACGAGCCTCCCCGGTGGACGTTCTTCTGCCCAGGTCAACCAGGGAAGGGGGACTTTGGTCAGCTGGGGAAGGGAGTGAGGAAGATATCGTGGAATTGGTAAATGAAAAAAACAACCTCTATTGTAGATCTGTCTTCAGAGGGAGGAAGAACAAGATGAACTAGGACCTTCTAATTGCAGATGCAAAGCAGCTACAAATGTTTTGAACATTTTTTTGCCAAGAAAACATCTACGAACATAAGCATTGTGGACCTGTTTAAATAGTGAATAAAACAAATTGACGAGTTGTATATAAAATCGAAAACTTTTCAACTAAAATAATGATCTTTTTCAATAGTGGGTTAGCAATGAGTGAAAAAAGATAAATGTTTAGTTTGTTTATTATTGAGCATGGCTTATTTCAAATTTCATTTCATTTCTAATTACTAATGAAAATATTGTTATTACAAAGTTTATTATAGAAGTAGTATCTTCGCATGTTGGGACAATTTATTTTGCAAATACGGATACTGCGGTAGAACGTCGGTTGCAAAACGAACTTGAGTCGGTCCGTTGTGGGGTCTGTAATAACGGGGTTTGAATGTAATAATAAAGTAAAACGTAACTAATTTTCTGACTCTTTAATCAGAATACTATGCTTATATGATAAATTGTGAAATCTTTTGCCTCTTTCTAAAACTGTCAGGCTGGCCATGTTACAAAATGTTGTTTTGCAATAACAGAATTTACAAGGAATTGTCGTCAATTGAAAATAGCTCAATTTTTCTAGATTTAACGCCAATACGAGACCGTTTGGAAAACTGACATTTTGCATACGGTATAATCCAGTCTGCATTGATTGAACAGACTCTGAGAAAATCATTCACAGATTTATTATCAAGAGAAAATTGACAATATCAGTTGATCGTGGAAAGGATCAACATTTGTTGGAAATGGAAATATTAATAAAAAAGTTCTACCACTAATTTATTTTAACTTTCTTGAATATAAAATTCTGCAGTCCCAAATTTCAGAATACACATGGGGTAATTGAATCATTTCCTTTAATAGTCAGAACTTTAATGTCCAGGCTGGTAAACGAAAGACAAACTGTAAGTTATAATTTGAAGAACTAGGAAAAGTGGTTCATTTATTAAAGATTTTGAGGTTTCATCGCTAATTGTTGGGATCATCGAAAGTAGTTTTATTACGTCTATTTCCAATGGATAGATAGTTCTGGAATATGCAGGGACATGCAAGTCAATACTGCGATACTAGGTACCTTCGTATTTTTTAATTTTTAAAGTTTTGACATCGTTAACGTGGACTGTTTTGTTCAGAAAAAGGAAATACTTTGGCGTCCTGAACCTATGATTGGTAACAAAGGAATAGACCACATATAAACAAACGGACGTATAGTTGCATTAAATACGCCGCGAGTTCAACACTGCGTTAGTAAGTTAAGCGATGAAGTGCCACCTAATAAGAAGAAACGAAACCATCCAATAAGTTGATGATTTTAGAAAACATAATGAATCCTAAACTCATCGAGACATCATAAAGTGATAATTCAGAAAACTCTATTGAATGTTTGAAGATCGAGCATATTATTCAAGTTTCATCTGAATGAAACAACAAAGTGCCTTAAAACTTTCATTAAATATATTTAAATAAACGAAAAAGTAAAGTAATGATATTAAGTTTTATTATTTAAATCGTATCGCAAAGTTAAATTTTTCTAGAAAAATGTCTTTAAAAATAATTGCTCAGTAAACTTCTATTGTTTTATTGAGCCGTATTTTTTTAGAAATATTCTCCGTTTTAAAGTTAAAAGGGGCGTAATTAAGTAAAACCAAACTTAATACAACTGTATGAATATTGAAGCAGGTATTGGGCAAAAAAGTTAGGGCCTCAAATGAGGTTTAGATTTTAAATTTTATATCCGGACTGATGGAATATTTCCACTTAATGTCTGATGTACAAACTGATTTTCTCACCCAGACAAGTCATAAAAAAATGAGGTAGAAGTGATTAGTTGCTTGAATAATACAGAGAGCAGTTTTGTACTGCTCCACGTACTTACCGTACGCATTGAAGGAAGAAATTGCGTTCGACTTCGTCCTTAATGTCATAGGAATGACGAAACGTGAGCTAATTTCTTTCCTCTGCACTTCCGAGGTCCGTCATCAGCACCCAACTGTTTGAAATGTACCTCACACGCCGTATTCTCCGGTTATATCTACTGCCTAAGACTTGTCCTGTTAAAATCGGCTGTGTACCAGCCTAAATGGATGTTACAAAACCAAGTTCAGATAGTAATATAGGTAAGCAAATTTTACTTTCTAAGGTTTGGAAAAAATACAATCATTAAAGAAGACATTTTCTCAGGAAAAATGTCGTTTCAGTGACATGGTTGAAGATTATGCTTTTCATTTTAATTCATATCGAGATAAGGAGTGCGATATCCTTTATTTTCTATCTATTACAACTAAATTGCCTTCTCTGAAGATGCCATGCAACCCCAAACCAGATTTGATCCACTACTGACTGATATTTTACATTGAAGATTTTGTCGCGGGACTTAGTGACAGTCCAATAAATTGATGAACAAGAAAAACAATCTGGTATCATCCCGTTTTCCTTGTAGCAGATAATGTTTTGAAACTTTCATCAATAATTTTGCTTTTTGTGTACATTTCTTTACGTATTTTCATAAAAAAATTGAATATCTGAAAGATATAAAGTTTTAAAACTACCTAAATTTTTCGCATGTTTTTTTGCTTATAACATGCAGATTCTTTTGCTTTATAATATTTGCTGAAATTTATGAAACTCGCAGAATACCTCGACAAAATGTTGAGAAAATAAAAATTTTAAGTACTGTACCTTTATATGTAAATATGAGTATTTGTATTAAATACTTTTATCTGCACACGTGCGAAACATAGCGTACTTTCTCTTTCAGCAACGTCGAGCTGATATCTGTTGCAGCTTATATAAAAAATTTATTTCATTACCATTAAGATTTAGAAAGTTGTAGGCACTTCAACGATACATGACAAAAAATCATTGATAGTGTTTTCCACAAATCAATAATTTTTAAACATGAATCTTCACGTATTAATCGTTCGAATTGTAATTTTAATTATGTGTATTTAATTTTATAAGTTTAGATGGGTACTGAGAATATTCTCAAATTTCAGGAAATTGACATTGCTCTTAAAAGATTCAAGTTTTAAAATATTGTTTTGTGGAAATCCCTCATAATTTTTTTTTCTCTTAGGAACAACATATAAATTCTGGTTTTGCAACAAAACTTACTAAATCTTAACTATCTGACTGAATTCTTTATATAAATTCTACCTTAGATATCTGGTTTCTGATGTTACAGAAAGAAAATTTACTCTGGCTCTAATTCCACCTACCTGAAGGGAAATGCTAGAGAACAGTGCATATATTTGTAGTAAATATTACTGAGTATTTTGTAATAAAGACTATTTAATTGTACATACAAGGAAACATGTCTCATCTTCCATAATGTCAAAGCAGATATCTAAAGACCGTATATAAAAAAACCAATTTGAACACCATTAAGACTTAGAAATTTCAATGAAATGACAAAAATGATAAAGGGTTTTCCGAAATTCAATAATTTTTTAAATCTGTCATGTATTAATTCATCGCATTGCAATTTTAATTATGTATTTAATTATTACCAGATGGGTACCCTAAGTGATAGTACAATGTCATAAAATTCATTATTGCTGTTCTAAGATTAAAGTTTAAAAATACTGATTCAATTCTATACTGTAATGAAACTTTTAAATCTTATTTAATTTGTTGATAACTCCTTATAATTTTATCTCTGAGAACAACAGGAATCTTCTGTTGGCAATGCCTAAATCTTCTAAATCTTAATGGTATTTATCTGGAATCTTTAAATAAGCTGCCTTAGATATCTAGCTTCGACGTGTTATGGAAAGAAAATATATTCAATGTTTCGCGCAAGGCAGTTAAAAAGTATTTACTACTTATACTCATAATTTTTCTCAAATATTCAAAATATTCACTTTTAAGTTTAAATAAAAATTCTAACATATTATCGAGTATTATGTAAGTTCTGCAAAACTTGGTGTAAAATTCTGTTTTTTTATAAGCAAGAAAACAATGCTTAAAAAACATATTTATTCTGTCTCATATCTGAATATTCAGATATTTTTATGAAAAATGCATGGAAAAAATGTGTATTAAGGAATAAAATGATTGATGAATGTTTCCAAACAATTTCAGCTTCCTTTGAATTCGGGATGAGCCCAAATCATGTTCGTCTCATCAATTTGTGTGGCTTTTCTTCTTGTCGCTTTATAAAAAAAAGTAATAATGAGATTTATATTCACTTGTAGCTTTTTGGTTCCATAACAATTCTTACCCTAGTACACGTATCATCCCTGGAATACCTGAAGGTAATGTTGGTACGAGGAAACACGATAGGGATTAAATAAAATGTAACTTTCCCCCAATTCCGTGTGAAAATTACAAAAGTTATGCTAATCAGTCATCAACAGTGAAGGAAGAGTACTAAGCACACAGTGCCGAGTAATAAAATACTTAATAATACTAATTATGAACGCAGAGCTTGTGGAAATAATATACTCGTTGTATGCATGTATGTTAAAGATCAATTACTGTAGTAAGTTTAACACGGCTCCAGACATGAGAAAATATCTGTCTCTCATTTTAACCTAATTCTTATAAACTCGTCGCCAAGGAAACACGCTCAAGGATCTTATTGAAATTGTGTTCCACTTGAAAAGCAGATTATCTACATCTGGTAATTGCCAGCACTACCTCTACAGACAAACTGTATATTTTAGAATGTTATAGTGAAAAAAGCTATAAAATCTATGGAAATGAGACGTATTTTGCTATGGTTCGAATTTACGTCTGGACTGAAATCGGAACGAGTAACCTAGGACTCTGAAAGAGGTTAGCAAGAAGAAACATACCTTGTGTGCACTGGAACTTTGCTTCGAGGGTAAAGTATAAATTAAATAAAGCTGACGTAAGGAAAATCGAAGAGTTACCACAAGAAGGTAGAGAGGGAAAGAAGATCGTTTTCCCCACCTCGTTCAGAGTTAGTCCTTAAATACAAGTGTCAGCCTGTAATTTTCTGGATTAAATAACATGAAAACCGTTTAGGACAAATGGCATGGCTATATCAAGTGAGCGGTCATTTAAGATTACACTGTGAATTAATACGAAACTTTTTATTTTTCTTCATCTGTAAAGACGCGAACTAATACCAAAAGTGGAATAAAATGTAGAATAAAAATAAGCAACTGAAGCAGAAATATTTTAAATAACAATTTTTCGTTTTAAAACAGTTATAGAATTTTTGTAAACACGTCTATGCACACGGCAAGGACAGCCACAAATAACGCTATTGTGTTCGATAAGCCAATTTCATATCGCCTTTTTTAAAAGTCGCCACATAATTATGCATATTCTATAATTTTCTTCATCATTTCCTCCGAGTTCAGATAACAATATGAAAGAATACTTGTTGTTGTTTCTTATTCCATTTGTTCTAGTGCTCAGCTAGACCAAGTCCAAGAGTCCGCTCGCCCACCGAAAATCCAATACTATAGGTGAACGATTCATAGTAAAGGAGGGGAGTGCAGCTTCTGTTGTCATTAGAACTTGGACGCTCGAGGGAAGAAGTCTTACTTTGTCCATTGCATTTATGCTTTAGCTGGGTATAATAGAATGGCCTTCACGCCTTGGGTGACCCTGCTAGGAGAAAAACTCCAGACTTGCATCGAGCATTCCACCCAAGGCCACAACCCCCGCCACGATGAGGCAGCATAATAGGACTTGGGGGGGAGAATATCTAGTGTTGTCAATGCCCCAAATTTTTTAGCACATTCATATAATTTGAAATATCTAGCCAAATATCTATTTATATCGGCATTTGTCAAGCTCATATTTCTTTAAGAGCTAACGCAAAATTATATTCACATGCATCCTGAAAAAGAAAGTTAGCAATCAGCCAAAAAACTTTTCCTTTTGTTTTGTTAGCAAGACGAACGAAATAGATTAAGTGCAATTGAAGTGATTAAAATCTGCGTTTGGTTGTTGGCGAACACTATCCCATCATTGCTTAATTAATTAGTCGGTTGCTGGAATTAAAAATTTAGTATTTCTACATTTAAATTTACCAGCCCGAATATAAAAATTCTAGCTTTAAACTAAAGAAACTAAATAGATGCAAGACATCGTTCAGTTTCTAAAGTGAAATTTTAAATAGATTTTTTAAAATTTAAAATAGTGGTATATTTTTTTGTAAAACGTCTTTGACCATGAGTAATAGAAATTGGATACTGGAGTTTGATAAGCAATCATGATTTCCGGCCTTTCGAGTGGAAACCGAACGTCACCGCATTATCGCGCATGATGTTCGATTTCCCTCTTCATAAGAACAAATTGTTTTAAATTCGTGTATCCATATTTCTGCCAAAGAAGATTTACATTGTAGATAAGTTTTTAACATATAATTTTCGATTTTTTTTTAAATAAAATAATGAAGTATTGCTTGCTTCATGCAATTCCCGTCGACTTTACGACTGCTATTCATATGAAATAATTCTGAGGACGAACTAAACACTATCCCTAGAAAATTTTAGCTTGCCTGTATTTTATTCTGAATAAATATAACTTTGAAAGATATCATTCCTTCTTTGTCTATTAGCGTCAAAATATGTATTGTAAATTGTTATATTAATTTCAGTGCTATTCTTCTGTTATCAGAAATGTGAAAACTAGATTCATATTCTACGTTTATAAAAATAGCGCTCTATATTATAACTTATAAACAGAAACTTCAAAACTATACAACAGATCTTAGGATAATTTAGGATGTTTTGGAATATAGTTTCATCATCAGAATTGTATATTAAATTTTGCGCCAAATCCGACAAGTGGGGTGACCGTCAGTCGTTTTGAATTTTCTCACAGATGTGAACGCGATAAATAAAAAACGCAACGACTTAGATAAACGAAATTTGTTTTGAGAGTTAAGTAATGTTTTTAAAAAGGTGAAATTTGGAAGCCTCCATTGAGAGTATGGGTTTGAACTCCGACATTCAAAAAGCGATGGTCCATTTTGAGATTTGATCAATTGTTCCATCTTCGCATCTTCACTACTCATTTGCGCCTATGAGGATTTATGAGCTCTTTTTCAGCTAAAATTCTGCAATTTTCCCCCTAGATTGCACACACACACAAAACCGAAATATAGTATCATCCTTTATACCTGCGTGTGTACTTTACTGATTTTTTTTTATTTCGCAGCTGTTTTTCCTGGGTTATAACTTATTGTTATAAAATATA
>BGPR01025309.1:0-22435 GCA_013235015.1 Araneus ventricosus | reverse complement strand
ATGAAAAAAGCACAGCTAGTAGACGGTGAGTGTGGACAGAAAACGCAGCAACGAGTAGGTGAATTGAAAGCAGTTCATTCGCGGTGGCCTGGTGGGAAAGCACAGCAGGATGCTAACAGAAAACGGTAATGTTAAATAGCACACATAAATTACCACAATTACGGTAACAGTTATTTCAGTGTTGCTTAAGGCCACAGTTTTACCAGCCTGCACTGTAAACAAACCCGAAGAGAGGTTGCAATGATACTTTTGGGACATAATCTGTGCTGACAGGGCGGAGGCCTAAGAATTAGAGAACAGATCTCAAGCTTCCCTGTGAGAAAGACCATAGCCTTTGACGATTCAAGTATCTTAAATTTGTTTTCAAATCAATGCCAAGTTTCTAGTCAAGGTCAGGAGGTACCTAGTGGGGTCTCCAACCACAAAACTTCTGTAATGACCTCAAACCATTTGACTTAACGTTTCGTTTGGAAGTGACATTCCATGTCTGTAACATAATGCTTGTATAAATCTGTTAAATAAAACTTATTAATTTGAAACAAATAAACTGTAATCCCAGTTAGGTATTCATCCAGACGCTCTGATGAAAAAGTTTTGGGCAAAATCATGAAATCTAATCAAACACTTTAGGGGAAGCAGAATCTAAATGAACATTTATTAAAGCATTAAAGAAGTGCTCAAATATTAATTAAACACAAAAGATAAAATTCAGTTAACCTTAGAAAGGACACAGACCTGTCTGCCTCTGCTTCTGTAATCTTTATTCTGCATAGCATGATACTGAAGAAGCCAAGAGGAAAATGGTCTGGAGGAATCCACCCAATACTCAATAAAATCATTTCTGCCAGGCAGGCATCAAAATATCCTTAATAAAAGAAGAATCACATATGAACAATAGAATTTTGTTTAAAAATCATGTTATATAACTTCAAAATTATACAAAATGCTTTGCAAAACATTTGTTTAGAAATAGCAATCTGTGAGATTTATTTTTCTTCCTCAGATGAAGCCCAGAACTTATCTGAATTGATAAATCCTTCAAATTTAAAGGTAAAGGGGTCGTTTTGAAATTTTTCACAATGATAGAAATAAAAAATTCTGAAAGGGAATATTTCTTCCTGGTCTTAAAAAATATCTCAGACAAAATAAATTAGAACATTCTAAATTTGGATATACTGTTCTATAAAGTTATCAGAATTTATTATACATTTTCACTCTTTAGAGAAAATGATTCTTCTAATTAGTAGACGAAAATGAGCAATGAGTAATGAAGTGGAGAGATCGGCCTCAATAAAGCTTTAAATAAATAATAAATAAACATGGAAGAATTTTTCTCACCATATGTAAATGTCAACTGCATTTCTTATTTTTCCTAGCTTGTTTATTTAGCATTTTTATTTGTATATGTTATCAAAGTCTTTTAATTAATTGATAGTTTTTTCATCGAATGTCTGAGAACTTTTCTTTACTTACTAGAAATTGAAGAAGAGAAAAAAGATGGATGGATAAAAAAGTTTGAAAGAACGATACTTTCTGATCCGGAGCTGATTGACAACGGCAAAACACATCTTGACTTTAATGTCCTTGTTATATGCCTTGAGATGAAATGTCTGTTCACATGCCTTTAAAGCTGAGCTCTCAGTCTTTAATATTTTTCCTTTTCTGCAGGAACAAGTTTTTTTTGTTGTAATTTTTTTTGAGATCTTAGGAGAGTTTAGCAGTTTGCCTTGAACTTTTCTGAGACGATTGACTAATTTTGAGGTCTAACCTAATCATCACTCAGAGAGAATCTAGCTAAAAGATTTAAATAATATTTCAATTCTTTTTATTTATTTACTTTTAATAACCTATCACTTCAGTATTTTACATAGATATTTTACAGGATTATGGTGAAATGTAGGAAAAGTAGATTAAACCTCCATTTTATAGTACTGAAAAGATTAATTATTTTAAGGTAGTTCATACAATGAACCCATTATAATTTCCAGCAATTTTCTGGTTGAATTAAAATATTTATCTTTGAGAACATGTTAAATAAAGACATCATACATAAAACCATGTTCCAAATCTATAAATATCCACCTGCATAAGACACAAAATAAATTTAAAAGATCAAAACATAAAAAAAAAACTTAAAGAGATCATATGAATCATTTAGTTTTTTCTGAAAAAAACAAGATTCCATATGAATTCATCATTAAAGTTAAAATGCTGTTATTAAAACATCTCTCGTGCCACAGAATCAAAATATTTACTCTTTTTTCTCTTCATTATTCTAATTGAGTTTTGGAATTATGACAAAATCTTCCAAATACAAATAATAAAAGTTGATCTCCTTTACTCTTTAGTAATGATAATCAAATTTAATAAATACAGTCATTTCTTCCAACCAGTAATATTCAGACAAAATAAATGGAGGATTCCAAATCTCTAAGATGTCTGAAATACTAAGCCATCAGAGTCATTTTTCCCATTTTAAAGAGAGAATGCTTTTCTTTCCTAGAGTTATTTGTAGTAGCCGAAATGGAGCAATTGAGGTTGAGAATTGAAGAGAAAGGAGTTTCTGAATAAGATCTTAAAATAAAGAAGGGTAAAACATAGTAGACTTTTTTCCAATTAGGCTTTTAAAATAACCTACTTTTCATTTTCTCATGTTTTGTAAGCATTTTTTCTTTCGTCTTATGTCCATATTTTACAAGTTCTTCACTAACTGATGTATTTCTTATTTTACGCGGAATGTTCTGATTTGAGAATTTTCGTTTTATTTCATGAAAGTGAATTGTTAAAGTATAGACAAAAAGTTTGAAAAGAAACGATACTCCTCGATCTTGTGTGGAGTTGATTTGAGACAAATGCAAAAGCAGACTGCCTTGGCCTTTTGTTGCCTGAAAAAAAGTAGTTTTGAGATGAAACATGTTTCATGCGCTTGCTCATTTCTCATTCTCATTCTTTTCTTTCACAAGATTTTATTATCAAAGAAATGCAATTTCAGTTTGCTTTTCTATTTTAGTCGATTTGACTAATTTAGTAGCCAAATCTAATCATCGTTCTGAAGGAGAAAGAATTCGGCTATAAAATATTTGAAGTAAATATTCATTTTCTCTCTTTTTTTTATTTACTTACTTTTTGAAGAATAAACGCACTTCATAAACTCCAAATATTTTTTCTAAAGAGCTACATACCTTAAATATTTGCGGTGTGATATCATGTATAATTGTTAGAGAATAATAATAAAAAAATTCCACTATTTAAGTTTCTCCGTTTTCTTTGAGAAAGAATATCAAACCAATTAATGTAAGTTTAGGATATAAAAACAATTCTAAATTCGTCAAAAATAGGATTAGGATGCCAGCATAAGGCTTCAATCTAATTTTAATTGAAACCTCGAGATATTATTCATCGATATTATGAACGGAGATGAAAGGTATGCAATATAGATGCATATGGATTCTTTCTTCGTTTTTGTATGCGCTAATTCATGTTTTATTCACATGTAGGATCAGGATCTCTATTCAATTCGGACTCTGTCGAAAATAAATTTCTCAAATTAGATAAAAAAAAAAACCCTTTCGTGCTCTAAAAATAAACTAGCCGCCTTCGGAGATCAGTTGTTTGCCCGCAATATTAATAGCTTGTGGTTGTGCTTGAAACTTGGCGAAATAAATTGGGAAATAATTGGCGGTTCTAGAGGCTTCGAACGAAAAGTAGTCATGAACGAAAAGTAGTCATGAATAGATGGTGGATAAATGAAATGTATGCAAATCCTATACTATGAACTCTTTCGGATGTGCAGATGTGTTCCAACCTATTTGCATATAAGAAAGAATTCATAGTGGCGGATTTGCATATATTTCATTTATCCACCATCGATTCATGACTACTTTTTGTCGAATATCTATTTCGACGAACACCGATTTCGGCGATGTATTGCCACCGAAAGGCCGAATTTCTTCTGAAATGAAGCACTGATATGGTTAATGGTAGACTCATTCGAAAGCTAATAGGCTGGATAAGTGTTTGGTAAATTTGGCAGATTTTAGCTAGAACGGTGTTTGCATTATTCAATATTAAAGATTTTGGCGACAATTCGATTTTGCATTTCACCAACGTTTCGGCGCTTGCAACTCTGCTCTAAATCCAGGTATTTTGATGAAAATGGTGTCATCTTAAAGGATTTTAATTGTTCTTTCAGAATATGTACTCTTTATGAATTTAGATCTGCCAGAAACCTTTTAAATTTGGATTTTTTCACGATTTTGAGCAAAATCATTTCATCCGCCATAACCTGCAAACGGTGACCTGGGTATTCTTCCAGCTCCTTTCGAAGAACTGTTAGTCATCGCTTGAAATTCGAGGCGTTAATACGACTCTGCGAATCTACTATTTGTATTTCATAGATACGCTCGACCGTTTCAATGAAATGACTATGAAACTGACTTCTTGCTATTTATATCTAAATTTCAATTGTTTTCTTACTTCTATAGCTTTTTTATAGCTTTATATTACAAATTTAAATACTTCCGTTCAAATATTGGCAATTTTATTTATTTTATTTTCACGTCATTTAATTAATTCTTTAATCATTTTGTATTGTTTTTGCTCTTTACGTTTACATTGTTTCCATTCATTTTTAAATTAAAATTGTTTAAAATATTGTGCTTATTAACCGTTGCCCAATTACACCCTAATTTTAATAATTACCGTCCTAAAAATTTATATTTTACAATAGCGCATCTAGGAAATACGCGCGACCTTTCATGTTAGTATAGAGGGCGCTCCAGCTAAAAGTTTAAAAGCACTAAAATATTTAAAAAATAATAATAATTTTTAAATCATTCTTATGCGTTAAATGAAAGCGTAATTACCATTCTGTAATAATTTAAATATCAAGTATTCAAAGAAAGTATATCAAAAATAAAGTGAGATCATTGCAAAGAGAAAAGAATCTTTATTTTTCAACATCAATTGTGATTAGTGAACGGCTTAACATTGCCGTAACTCTCTTCATTTGTTGTCTACTTTCAATATACTTATTTACATTTGATTTGAAATTTGATATGATAATATTTCAGGAAAAAATATTTTTTGTCTAAAAGAGCACTATTATAACTGTTGAAAGAATATTTAATAAAATTTTGGGAGAACTTATATAAATATAGTTGTAATTTGGCAATGCAGGCATATTAACAAATAGAATGCCATGTTAGTTAAATGGCGGCATACTAAAGCGAGCATTTTTAAAAAGTCATATCCATTAATCTAGCAATATAACGTATCTTATGTTTAAAAACATTTTAAGCACGCTGAAGAAAAACAATAAATTTATTTTGAAACCTAGTCTTGAAATTAATTAGTCATTTTATATTATTACGAATTGTAGACCATCTAATTCGATGTAATAATTAATTGCGAAAAATTTCAACTAAATCCTTTGGCTTGGTCTTATTGGCATCCTCAGCAAAGCATTTTATAAAAATTTTCATCATTGCTTAATCCTGAAATTAAACTTTTCTGTTATTAATACAAAACTAAGTAAAAAATCAATTTTATTAATATCATTTTAAGAAAGAAACCTACTCAATACACAAGACCGTAAGAAAATCCTAGTTTTTGAATTTCATTGCAGCAACGACAGGAATTGTTGTGAAATATACATAAAAAATTACATAATTTTTTATAACTATAATATTTTCCGAATTTATCAAATAAAAATGCTGAAATTTCGCAGAAGTTTTAATTAATTAAAATTTTAAGAATAACTTCGAAGTATACTTTTCTACCTTCGAAATGATATTAATGCCAAATTTCGTCGCTCTAGGTCCAGCGGTCTGTCTTGTAAAATGCCAGCACACATCCATACACATTCTCCTTTATTATTAGTACAGATTAAATAAAGTTGTTGAAAATAATAAAAAAGCTTTTAAATCTATATTAATTTGTAAAGAGAAAATTTTCAAAGCTCAGTCAAAACAAATTACACTAGATTTTAATAATAATCATTTCAAATCAAGAATTCTGAAAGTTTATGGTAAAATACTGTTTGTTTATCATCCGAGTTATATTCACGAAGAAGTCCTCAAAACTCCCCGTCTCTGTCAATAGAGCGTTACACTTCTAAAAACAAAGAGTGCACAGAAATATGGATAATTGACAGCTCGCATCTCTCATTCCGAGGAAAAGATTTTCTTCGCACCAAAAAGAGAAGCGTCTTTCTTTGCGATTCAATGAAGTCAGGAGGAGGATATTTTTTTCGCTTATACCGGAGAATATCTCGAAAGAGGTCCCTTTCCATTCGCAGAGATGTCTTTGAATATATCCACTCCAAATTCCATATTTTGAAGTCAAAGATTCTCCATAAGAGAGGAGACAGAATACGTGTTTGTCGATGCCTCGCAATACCCCTTCTTTGATCAACTTGTAGAGCAGCGAAATCTAAAGCTTTCAGAGAAAATTGAATTATATTCCAGTCTCGGAGTTCTTATATCCAAAAAATATAACCGGAGATCGGATTTTGAATATTAAAAATAAATATTAGTTATGCTCTATGAGATTTCCATTTTAGAGGATTCCAGAGGTTAAGCAACTTTTTAAAAAAACGGATGATAATTATTTCTTCTGAAAAACTTTAAAATCACCCGTCATGGTATGACGGGTGCAAATTGCCTCTTCATTCGAGAGATTTCCCGTCAAATTTGACGTGTTTAAATAGATATATATATGCGAGAGAAATGTTTAACATTGATTGAAAACAAATGAAATAAACATATGTTTTATGGCAGGAAATATTTTTTATTTACATATTTCTTTATTCAAAAACCTTTCGGTGAACAACATTCTGTGTAAAGTATTTTTCGTTGCTTAACAATTTTATTATAATTCACTAACCATGAAATTCTCAGCTTGTCAAACGTAAAAGAAAAGTTAAAATTTCAAAGGAACTCTTTTTCGAAATTCTAATCAAGACAAAGTTCTTCTCTGCTTGCCAAGCGTTGCCAAAAAATATTATCAAATTATATCATCAAGATTTCAATAAATAATCGTCTGCATTGTCGCGTCCAAACTATATCACGCGCATGGTATACCACTGCCGTAATCTGCTACTTTCTATTAAAAAACGGAAATCAATTTGAAATATACGATTAATATAATTTAAAATTTCTCGGGAACTATTGATCATAGCGAGATCAATTTTATATCAATCGATAGAAAATTTTATTTCACTATTTTAGAGCTATTAAATTTGAAATTAGAACGATAATTACTCTTTTAAATTTAAAATGACTGAAATTTAGGTTCTCTAACAATGAAATAATGATGTTTAACGTCTCGCAGTGCTATGGCGCGAGTTTTATTGTTGGTGACGTCAGAGCGTTACCGATAGACAGATCTCGGCTATTATATAAGTAATTCAAAATTTTCCTTTAATTCAGATGCGCTTGACTATTTTCGAGTAATACTATGAAAACACCAAGAGTTGCTATGAAAACGATAAATCTTTAAACTCAATTGACAGGTTATTAATGGTGAATGAATATTTAATTAAGTTAATCAATTTCGTTCAAATCAATATCTAATCAATAATTCATATTATTACAATTACATTATTATTTATGCAGATGAAATAAAATGAAATATCAAACTACGATCTGATCTATAAAAAGGGTCTTAGTTTGAAATATAATGAAAATCGTTTATTTACGCTAGTCTGCGTCTACTTTTATATTCGCGCTAGCTTTATCAAATTCAAACTAACAACATTTAACTGAAGTTTATCACTCCTAAAAAGTAAAATAAAATGAAGCAAAAGGCAGGTGAGTTTTCTCAGTTTATTTTAGTCACTGATTTCTCGCTTGATACCACAAAATGGAATGATTCAAGGGAAGTAAGGTAGATTACACAGAATAGAATAACACTTTAAAAATGGCGAAAGCAATTTAATTTTTTTAAAAATATAATCTAAATGCACCTAAATGCTTAGCAAATGTGTATATAATACTCCTCAAATGTTTATAGAAGAGAAAATTACAATATTTATAAAATTATTACTAATGATGAGACAAGACCCTTATCATTTTCAACCTAATATCAACAGCTGCCAGCTGTTAACTCGCAGCTAAGCAGAGCAACATTTTCAAACAACCACCTTTTAATGAGGCTGACACATTCTGAAAATCATTCATAAAGATCAGAACAAAAAAGAGAATTACTTCGTTTTAGTTCGAGATAACTTTATGATATTGTATTCAAACTGAAGACCCTTTCATTTTGTTGCCAAACCAGGGTCTTTGCCAGGGTGTTTGCTTACCGTCATTTCGATGTTGAACGGTGATTAAATAATATCGCCTTAATCATTTTTTAACATCTTAAATAAAGCCACAGTTGATATCTGTACTGGTTTAGAATTATATAAATTAAACATGAGTGTGCTTAAAATAATGTCAAGCAATTAACTACAAATACTTTCCAAATTTCATAAAAATATACTTCTAATCGTTTGTCTAAAAATGAATAGAAAAGATTCATTTTCAAATATTATCACTAAGATTTCATCATTAATTACACTTATGCTAAAAATGTAAAAATTTGGTGAAAAGATACCCACTTTTAAACAAAGCACGGTTCCTTTGGAAAGATAGTAGTTCCGTCTATATAAATGGACCAATTCCTATCTGACAAACCTTCCGGCTCTCCAAGCCGCCTCTTATCTGTTGGGAATTCAATTTCGCAGCGTATCGAGCAATTTCCTTTGTTTGCAGTAGCGTCTGAAGACGGACTTTAATCTTCTGACAGTCGACCGGGAGGTTGAGGGAAATGATAGCTCTCTATTCAAATTCATTCGGGATATCATTCAAGTGAAATGGTCATTTCAGACTTTGTGGTGTCCGGCCTCTTTTCAGCGGAAGTTTCAGCCAATCTGACAATAAGTGGAGTGGAATTGTGCAATGTTTACATCATTGGGAATTGGTGGCGAAAAGGGCAGTTGAGTCAGTCGTGAGTTGATGACAAACAGATACAGAGGGAGGAGATGTTTGAATAGAAGCGCCCCTCTAATCATGAGATGAATCTTGTCCATTCAGGAAGAAGATGGCCAAGTGAGAGAAGCATTTCTAATTCATGAAATTGGATCAGATTAGAATTTGAGATGTATATAGATGAATTGTTGTCATCTTTCAGATGATATCCCGATTCGGAATGTTCACTGATTTAAAATGGCTCATTTCACTTCACCTAATAGATCGCAAATATTCTTTGAATAGTTCCTTGATTACTAACAGCGGATTTATTCCTCATTTTTGAAATAATATTTTCCGGCAAATTGCTCAACTATTTGTTAATTACATTCACCTCGCATTTTAGAACTTCATAAATGCTACAATGAAGCTCTGAAATGGATCTTCATAACAGAAGTATGAACGAATCTTGTACATACTTTTAGTTCCAGGTAAATAACGACTCCAACTATACTCTGCGAATATGCATACCATAACATTGTGAGTACGTTTGACCTACAATTATTAGTGGGGGTTTCGATTTCCAATGAGAAAAATTAATGACAACCAACCGAAAAAAAATGTAGAATCTTGCATGTTTTTAAGAAAATGAGCTTCAAATAAACAACAATGAATTTGTTAGAATTCGGTTGTATAATTTCTGCTGAAGATAACCTTCCACGATACGATTCTGTTTGCCATATGGCTGTGACGTCACATGAGTTAAATATATTGCGTCCTTCATAAAAACAAAATCTACCATAAAACGCTCTTAAAGCGTGCCTGATTATATACGAGTAGTTCCCAAGATATTTTCTATTTTCCTTTTTACAAATCAGTCTTTGCTCTAAGAAGACTATGATGAAATGTTCCACAATCATAAATACAGAATAATGAGCTTCAAATTGCATAAAACACAACTGCCAAAAAATAAGTTTTATTAATTCACTCTATGAGCCCTACTCCGCCTCAAATCGCCCCATTTCACAGAGATCGGACTCGGGCATTTTCTGGCGCCTGAGTGAATTTTACGGGATAAAAATTGTTCCTTTCTTTGTGTACAATTGATCGCCAAAACTTGGGTGGCGACCTCCTGGAATTTCTGTAAAGAAAGGAAGGATTTAATTCTGTTTCCGTGAACGAAAATTTACTCCAGTTTTTGAGGCATTGGAATTCTCACTTTAGCCGGGTTCAGAGAGTTAAAGGAAGGCGATGTAAAAGAGTTATTCTATTTCATAAGTGTCTCGAATCACTAACCTATCAGAACTTGTGTCATTTTACCCCTTTTAAGGAGAAGGCTTTACGCTGTCGAAGTTATTGACTCGAACCAGAAACCTGAAGCTCAATGTGTAGTGAAATTGCATTGATTTAAAAAAAATATATATCAGCAGCTTTTGCATAGGACCTTAAAATAAAGATATCAAAATATGATTATAAATTTTCTAAGAAGAGGGAGGAATGTTAATTTCGATTCTTTATTTTCAAGTTACATTTTGGTATTTTCGCCCTTTCTATTTTAAACTCCACATTTATTGGGGTATTTTTTGTTTTCTTTCGATACAGATTCTTCCTTCCTTTTATTTATTTATTGTAATGTTTTGATTTTAGTATTTCTTTCTTCATTTTGTTTGAAAAATAATAATCCAAAAATATAAATATATAAAGTTTGGAAGGAAAGATATCCACAAGGTGTCGCCGGATTTCATTGAGACAACTGAAAAAATATGTCTCGGCTTTAAATGTCTTCGGTGGCATTTTTGGAGATTGAAAAGTTTGCCTCACATTGGATCACTTCATACTCGTCTGACTTTTTTTCTTTAACAGACTATTTTTTCTTCATGCTTTTTATTTATTTGTTTTTTTAAATAAGGAATCGATGAAAACATTCTATTTGAACTTTTTTCTACGATTTGACTAATTTAGCATTTGGTCTAATCCACGTTCTGAAGTAGGGAGAGCACACCTACAAAATATTTGTTGGTGATGCTTTTTCCTGTGTTTTTCGTTTGAAAAATAAGTACTCTTAATTTAATCCAGTTTTTTTTCAAAGAATTGCATGGTTTGATTATTTGCGGTGTCATTTTTCATACAACAGTTAATGTATTGCTGAAATAAATGCTACAATTATATTTTTTTTCTTTTTCATTAAGCTATTTTTTCCGAAAAGTTAAGTATACAAAATTATTTCTTAAAATTTGTGAAAAAATTAAAAATTATATTTCCTCTAATACATAGGGCGAATGCAATTTGGATATAGGAAAATATGTAATTTAAAATTTGACTTTATTCAATTTTTTATTTTATTTCACTTTCGTATTATTTTTATTTATTCATTTATTTATTTTTTTGTTACTCTATTGTACATTTTCTTTTTTCACGTTTCATAAGTTATTCTTTTGACTTTTTTTTGTCTAAATGCTGTTTTTGAGAATGCTAGTTGGGTTGATGACCCTTTGGCCATTGGGTGGGTCAGAGTAGATCTTTGGTTTCACTGTATTTGACATTTTTCTGTTTAATCCATATTGTTCCAAGCATTGAAAAAATAAATATTTTTTAAAAAATCTTGAATATGTGTTTTCTCTATGCCTATGTATACACATAAAATCAAAAAACTTACCACACTTTTATTAGTTTAGTCGGTACAGGCTGTCTTAAAAATAGGACAATGGTACAATCCACTGCTATTAGTCCTTCCTTAGGTGGAAGGGTAGAAAGCATCTTAAGCATAGTCCAACGTTACATTTGTTGCAGATAGTTGTTGGTTTTGTTGCACAGAGTTTAAGCCGGTCTCTTCTTTGTAGGTTTTTAGTTTTTTTTACAATAACATTTACATTTTTAAGCCTTAGAAAATCTTCATTAGACTGTTGAGCACCTAGTTTTCTGCAAGATGGATTCCTTGGAATAGAAAGACCCAAGCAGGCAACTGTTATGTGTCTTCGAAAATCAAGCAAGCTTGGACTATCATCACTAAATAGCTGATTGAGCTTCCATGAAGCAACAAAGGCTGTTTCAAAAGCATCAATAAATAAAGACCAGTACCATTTTTTCCTGCAGCAGCTGTTTCAAAAGCATCAATAAATAAAGACCAGTACCATTTTTTCCTTGAATTGATGTAAAATAAGTTTCGGCATGATTATCAAACAGGTCAATCTGTTTTTATATTTATTATAGTATGTAATGTAATGCACATTGGTAATGCCTTGGTCATCACACATTGTTTCTTCCATTTTCCAGGTAGACGAATCATCAATATCCTCAGTGTCGCTCAGTGCATCTATATCTGGAGGTAAAATGACTAATTCATTATCTATGTCGTCTAAATCACTGTCATCTAAAGTCCACAAAAAATCCAGTGCTTCCTGCGCAGTTAAAAACTTACTTGGCATTTTAAAATTGTAAAACCAAAATAATTTTCAAAAGAAAAAATTCAAGCATGCGAAAGCGGGAGAAACTAACTCTGCATCAATGAATTTCAAAATACAACTGACTGCATGAGCATCATGACTCAATTCTTTTCGAACAATTGACTCCAGTCATCATGTCTGGTCATGATATACACCCAAGTACCTGTCAGACAGATTTCTGGCGCCTATGTTACTTGAAGAGTTGCAATCTTTGGAATCCAACAGAGAAAGGAAGGACTTTCTTCATTACTAACTGACGGAGGTTAGGTAGTAATGGATTGCACCATCGTCCTATTTATAGGGCAGTCGAAAATGCAGGGAAAATTGATCTTCTAGATAATTTTTGGCGGTGATTTTTAACTAGTATGAAAATATGGAATATTACTTCAATAAATCTATTTGTATGTTTTTAAGGTCAAAACTTTAAAAACCTTGTGTATTGAAAATGAAAGAAAAAACTGTGAAAATCGCCATTTTAAAAATTTAATAAAAATATCTTACATTAATTTAAACGTGAGAAAACGGCATTTAAATTACTCTTGAATAGCAATTCGTCTTTAATTCGAATTAATGTATTCAAAAGAATTTCTATAATTGCCACTTGTGTGTGCTGTCCTTTTTTTCGGACGATGAGGAAATATGGCTTAACACTCCAAGGATCTTGATGTGAAAGTTCCAGCTACTGGTCCTCGACTTCTAGTTTTGTCCTTTTGGATGTCTATGATTTCCTATGGAGCCTTCTTGCTAGATGGGTTGCTTCACGGCAGCTCATCTGCTTCCCCTGCGGCTTCGGCTTGGGCGGGATTTAAATCCTTTCTTACGATAACTCTAAATTAACTATTAAATAATAAAATATTGGCGAAAACACACGTAATGATTTTTGCATCACGCAATTTACAGATAGTAAGATAGCCTAAAAATATTATCATGTTAGATTATCAAAATAATATAACTGACTCTGAAGCATAGTGATTTCAATAAGTAATTCAAAGTCATTACGTAGGATATAATGCGTAATCTACTTGCAGGTTGATTCTTGGCTTTATTAAATACTAGCAGAATACCCAGAGCTGTCCTTTCATTTTGAGGTCAAAATCTTGTAGGAGATAATAAAGTGAAGAATATTTTATAACTAACATGATTTTTATTTATATCTCTTCATTGAGAGAATATTTCTTAAATAATAATGAAATGATTCTTATATTAATAGCACACAAACTTTCTTTCATTTCAGTATATATCATAAGTATACTGGATTACAAATCTTTCCTATAATAACTCCATTTCTTGGGCATCTTATTATTTTAGAAACCTAGGATATAAATTTTTTATTCTATTACTCTAATTGGTCCATTTGCTAAATTGCTTTCAATGACTCACCTCCACCCTATTCAGAAATGTGTGCAATAAGGCCGAATTCTCATTGTAGTATTTTTTGTCGAACAATATTGGAGTCATTTTTCGATTAAAATTTCATCATATCAAGTGAATCAATCATTCAATGAAATATGTTTCATCAAAATTACACCACTCTCTTCAAATAAGTATTTTTGCATGCATTATCGCCAATTATCATCCGAAAGGTAGATTAAAGCAGAGTTACCTCCACCATATTCGACATGTTGAAATATGTGAATCAAGTTTCATTTCGATCAGTTCCTTCGTTACATGTATTTAGGCGACATTACCCCATCCTACCCCAAAGGACTGGATAAGGGCTTATATGCCCATACAGTACGTCAAGTTTGCCATTAAGGAACATGCGCACTAGGTTTCATCAAATTCGCCCCAGTTGTATAAAATTTCATGTTAATCAGCCCATTTGTTACATGTATTCAACCCTTTGTGGACCGCCCCACGGAAAACGTGCGGTTCGATCTGGCTGACGTTAACCAACGCGCGTGGCTGCTGAAGGCGTCTTCTAGTTAAGCCTAAGTTGGTATCCCACCGACGTGTCAGTCGGCATCTAAAAGCCACAAGAGCCGGCACGTATTTGTAACAGTCGTGAGAGAATATGTCAAGCAGCTAGCACATTCGCGTGACAGTCGTCCTCAAATGGTTAGACGAAAATGGTCTCTCTTCCATCATAGATGGGGTTAGCGTTTATTTATCACTGTAGTATTTTTAGTCGGTCAATGAGAAACATATGTGCGTAATTACGTCAAAATCATCCAAATCATATCCAACAGCATGTCAACTTGCTCATTAGTTACATGTATTTAGAGTATTTTGTCCTACATTATCCTGAGTTACCGGGTTAGGGCGAATTTAATCCTACAGTACTTTACATCGACAAATGAGGAACATACGTACCTAGTTTAATCAAAATAGATCTAGATGTATCAAATTTCATTTCAATCGGCCTATATGCTATATTTAAACGATTTTGCCCCAACATATCCGCGGGGATTGGGTTTATTTAACCCGACAATATTTTTAGTTGGCTCATGGGAAATATATAAACCAAATTTCATCGCTAAGCATGTCCAGCGGCATTTCTGCTGCATGTTTTTAGGTGACTTTGCTCCACCCTACTCTAGGAGACTGTGTTAAGGCATGTTTACTCCTACAGTACTTCATATCCGCCAATGACGAACATAGAACCAAATTTCATCAAAATCGATCCAGCCGTATCAAATGTTATGTCAATCGGCTGATTTGATACATTTAAACGACTTTGCCCCACCATACCCGCAGCGATTGGGTTAGAGATTATTTAACCCTACAGTATTTTTAATTGGCCCGTGAGAAACATATATACCAATTTCAAAGAAATAGCTGAGCATGTCCAGCTGCCTTTATACTGCACGTGTTTAGGTGACTTTGCCCCACCCTACCCTGAGGGACTGTGTTAGGGCTTATTTACCCTTCCTATACTTCAAGTGGGTTAATGAGGAGCAAGTGTACCAAATTTCATCAAAATCCCTTTAGACGTTCGGAAGTGATGCAGGAACAAACATATATACATATATATAAAATGTTTTCGTTGTTGCAGTCATAAAACAGCCGAGTTGTTAACCAATTTGCTTTATTATAAAAATATTTTGGAGAGTGGCGGACATACCAACATTTTAGTTGAAGTTTTAAGTTAAAGTGTGCAGAAAATCCCCAATTCTCTCAGATAAGGGAATAACAATATAACACGTGATCAAAATGAAGGGAATATTGGCTATTTTTAATAAATTACGTAAGCCTTTTAGGGAAGATGCATGGCGTCAAGGAGTCGCTGATGTCGCGATTTGTGCGCACGTGGAAACGATTATAATATTCTTTTAGTAATAAATATGCCAAGGCGAGAGATTTAATATACCTCCAGCGCGGAAAATAGAACAAAACTGGAGTTTAAGAAAAGTGATTTTGGAATACATTGAGACTTAAAATATATAATATTAGAATTTGAAATAAAATTAAGTGAGATTATTACATATACACACATAGATGCGTTGAGTTTTATATATATATATATTATCTTAAGAGACGCTTTGTAATTTTATTTGCTATTCCGTATTTTAGATTTTAATATAAATTCATGAATAAGTAACGTCAAACTCTTTGTAAGTCAAGGACTGGTTGGGAAGACTTGATGTTTGCGTCCGTCGCATACGACACAGTCTACGTAAAATGACTCAGAAGTACATCTGGATGAAAAGTATCTTCCCTATCATTAGAGAAAGAAAACAGCTGGACCGCAAACAAAATGGCAGTAAATAAAAGCCATTGTTTTCAAGATTTGCTGTAAGATGATAGGGAGTTCATTACAATTTTTTTAGAAATTTCTTACGGAAAAAAATAAAAGTTGCTACCATTCATTTTCAGTGGGCATATGATTTGTTTTACTAAGAACAGATGACACTTCCAAATAGTTTTATTAAAAATACCAAGTATTTGGACATTTTGGCTCGTGTTATTTGTTTTTTATTTTAACTGATATTAGAACTTTCTGCAGCACTATAATATAAAAAATCATGATCGAAACCAGATACAAAAAATATCTAGTTTGGTTTTTCTGTCTGTTTTTCATATTTATTTAACATTCGAAATGTTATTTTGATTTCGTATGAAATGTTCTAAAAATGGACAATAGAATCTACCTTCTCCGCATAAAGGATTGGAGACAGAAATATTTTATTATCTTTCAATCACACATTACATATCTACATGTAAGAAATTAAAACTTTTGATATAGATGCTTGGTTTCTAATATTTATCAAATTTTAATGTATCATATATACTATTATTTTTGAGGATTGTCTTTTTATTCTGTATTTGTTATTTTATTGTATTTATTATATTTTATTATGTAATTTTATTTGTTATTTTATTGTATTTATTATATTTTTTTATTTGTTATTTTATTGTATTCATTATATTTTATTATTTATTTTTATTTGTTATTTTATTGTTTATATTATATTTTATTATTTATTTTATTTGCTATTTAATTGTATTTATTATATTTTATTATTTATTTTTATTTGTTATTTTATTGTATTTATTATATTTTATTATTTATTTTTATTTGTTATTTTATTGAATTTTTGTATTTTATGTGTTTTATTGTATTTATGTTTATATTTAATGTATTTGTTTGAATGCTTGTACAACGCATCACTTTTTCTTTGTACTCTTCCCCGCCGACCGTTAAAGCTCTCCATACCACATGCATAAGTGGGTCGCCGTGGGTAATAAATAAATAAATAATATTTATCAAGCAAATATATTTGCATATATTTTATCATTATCATATATTTTATTTATCTATACTTTAGTGAATAGAATTAGCGATAGAAGATTTTTCTAATATTTATCAAGCGAAAATATTATTCAGTTTCTGAATTTAGTTTTTATAAAACCTGGATATTTAAAAAAAGCCGTAATTACAAATTTAAATAAGGTTGTAACATTTTTCGTAACAAGAATGTGAATATCATCAAATCATTCAGACTTGGCTTATTGTGGAGTTTCAAATGACTAAATATGCAATGCAAATAAAAAAATTGTCTGAAATTTCATTGTGTCCGAGAAAAAAAATTGGTCGATTTAAAGAACATAACAAAATATTCCATTTTCAACAAACTGATTTGTTGCGCGCCATAAGAACAAAGTTCTTAGAACGAAGATTATGATCTTTTAATTAAAAAGATAATTAGTTCTGTAATTCCAGCTTTTGCAGTATTTAAATGTTTGCTTAAAGATTGCCAAAATATTCTACATTTTCTTATTCTGGGAAGTTCTTTTTAATTCTCTAATTCGTGTCTTGTTCAAATAAAAGTTGAACTTGCACAATGATGAAAAAGTTGTTTTTAATTAAAGAGGTGTCTTCTTTATAAAATGGGTTTCGTATGAATAATGAAATTCTAATAACAATTAATTATGATTTAGGCTCACCATTTTGGATAGTTTTAATTCAATTTTGCATGTTTCTATGTATTTATCTACGAAAAAAAAATTCTTTTTTTTTATTTTAGCATGATTCATTTTCTGTTCCTAGCATTAAAATCAAAACTACAGATGGGAAGTGTGCAGTTTTTTCCTCATGTTCCTTTTAATCCATGCTTTTTATTTCAAAAAGGATTCATTATTTTTTTATCATTTGAGTATGAAATTTTCCATTCTAAACTATTACACGCGTATCAACGATTTTATAAGAGAAACAAATCGTGTGTTTTTCTTCGGAAATATTTGTAGATTTCAATTTGAATGAATTCAAAAAGATCATTCCATGAATTAAATCAGACGATATTTAGTCTTATAAAGTAAGAGTTATTTAAATTTAAATTTCGTGCGTAGGTTACGTGAAAATATCTTCTATCAACGGTAAAACGACTCAGACCATTTTAAAATAAAACTAAATAAAACCAGACTTCGTTAAATTATGCAAGGAAAAACTCAATATAACGATTCAATTTCTATTATTTCATGAGCTGTTTGAGATTACAGTAATATGAAAGATAGCACAATGATAAGCAGATTATATTAAAAAGTTATTTACTTGATAACTTTTATAATCATGCACACGTATGTATATAATTTCAGTTCCCATATGTATATAATTTCAGTTCACTAGTTAGTAAAAGAAATTAAATGGAAATACCAGAAATATGCTTCTGTGATGAAACTGGAACTATTTTTTAAGGTATCATTCTTGGTAGACAGAATACAACACAATATAAATGTGCACAGAGTAATCATTTACATCCATTGAGGACATAAATTAATTTTACTATTCTTGTTTCAGTTTTTGTTCTTCGGGTTGGGTGAGATTTATACTCATATTTAATATTTATACATGTATATTTGATACATGTAATACATTTAATACATGTATATTTAATATTTTCACCTGTTGGAAATATTATGACATGGCTTATACGTAGTATACATAAATGTAAGAATGAAAAATGTATGCGCGTAAAAATGTTTGTTTTCTTTAAATTTGAGTAACAACGTGCAGGCGAATTAGCGCAATAATTAAAAATTATAATAATATTTCCTTTAAATGTGTGTGGCAAAACGTGTGTTAAAAATATATTCGTAAATATAACTTTCTTTTTGGGGGGGAGGGGGGTGCTTCTTTGTTTAACTTTTCGAGTATGTGTGTCGTAAATGTACTTATTCCTATTGAGGGATTTGGTTCTAAATTTTTTAGGGCTAGTTTGATGTAAGGATAATATGCGAAATTTTGCCTATCAACTCAATTGAGCTTCTGAACTATCATGTTCACAAGCAGACGAATGAGCAGACAGACACGATAAATGGATGTCGAGTCACACACATATAGGAAATTTAATATTTTTTTAATTTAATTTATATAAAAAACATAAACAAGCTGAAGGAGATCTTGAATTTGTTTTTAAAGTAATTCTTTTATTTCAGCTTAGAATTCAACGGCTTCTTTTTATTTTATTTTCCATATTCGCTTTTTTATCAACAGAACAACAAACCATTTAAATTTCTATTTATTCTTGCAACAAAATACCAAATAATATTCAACTACGATTTTGGAAGCATTGCATAGATACACTTCCCAGTACAAATTCCAGTCTAAAATATAAGAATCTATAGTTTCTGCTCTGAGAAATAACATTGGAGAATATTGAATTTCACGTCCATCATTTGTTTTCAATCAGGAATGGAACTGTACACGGAATTTTTCCGTGATCGAGACACGCAAGTATTCTGAATTCGATTGCAGTAAAACTAAACTTTCAGCTTCCCAATACATCACTTTCTTTTCAGTGAGTCGAAATATCCAGTTATGAATGTTGTGGTTCTCACCAATAACAGATAAATCCAAAACAATCTTTCTAAATATGAAATTCTTCAAGGAAATTGACTGGCTATGCGACTGCTTGCGAAAAGTATGGAGTTTCACAACTGAAAAAATTGGCATCTTCTTTAAAGGTTTAACAAATTGCGTTATACATCCTGTTTTGTTATACTGTCTTTTTCATTTTCTATTCCAAAAATCCACAATTTTATAACTCCGCTTATATTAATTTGTTTTACATTTTCACAAACGTTTCATTCATTTTTATTATAAGCAAATACGATATCGGCATTAAAACTGAGTGTATTTATGCATGTTCAAGCATAAATATTATGCATACTTCAAGTCCACATGCCAGTTTTGTAATCCATTGCACTTCTTAAAGGAGAAAAAAGTAGGTGACATCATAACACAGCGTTCGTCAGCCGTTAACTGGGGAAGCCGAGGTGGCCTTGTGGTAAGATACCGGCTAAGAGGCCGGAGTGTTCCAGGTCCGATTCCAGTGATTCTTCATGTATTCGGCCCGTTGCACGCCAAATCATACGTAGGGAGTAAAACTTTCTATCGCTGGTGTGGTGCTGATGACCGTAGCTCAAAATTACGAGGTCCGTCTTCAAATAGCTCTCATGTTGCTTCAAAACGGGACGTTAATATAACTGAACTAACTAAGCCGGTAATGAGATAACTTGCGCAGTTGCGTCGGCCATTTGACTCTGAATATATTCCAATAGATTTAGTAAGTTTAGCCGTTGATATTAACACAAGATAACAATTTTTATTTTTGGATATCTGCTTATTTTTTTCTTAATAAGTTATATAAGGAAATTTTAATATAAATTAATTTTAAGACATAAAATATGACTTTAGATGAATTCTAATTAAGTAGCAATATCGCCTGCTTGAATTAATCGTGTTTCTAAATTATTCAAACTGGCATTTTAATGAACATATACAAAATAATAGAAATCTTGGGATTAAAGTTTTTGCTTTTGGAATGAAGTCAGATCATGTGATATCACAGTCATATGACAATCACAACTGCGCAAGTCATCTCACATCTAAATACGAGTTGCCTTATGTTGAGTTGTGATATCGCATCTTACAACATATTCCAAAACTGTGGCGCCACAAAACATGGGCGAAAAGAGAAAGTTTTTTTTATTTGCGACAACAATTACCTCTATAGACTTTTCCTGGGGAATACTTCAAACAGCAGGTGTAAACGACCTCTCTGCCGACGGTGCAGCACCCTCGACGGCGTATTACTGATGCTTGTAACAGCGTGCCCACTACTACAAAGAGTGCAACGTGAAATTTAGATGAGGGTCTAAATGTGTATTGTAACTGACAGACAGCAGTTTGAGCAACTAGTGTTTTCTTTCACTTTCTAACACGTTTCGTCATGTAACAGTTTTAAAAATAGCGAACAAATAAATGGAATTTTCAGCATTCTGTTCTTAACGCTAATGTCCACAAGGTGTCTTTTTATGCTAAAAATATGATGTTCTACAACTTTGTAACTGATTTTTGTCCCTATATCCTACTATTTTTGAGATATGAACGCTAATTCAGCAGTTTGTCGCAAAGTGGAGCTGAAAGTCGCCTCATGGCATAACGCATAGCCCCTTTACTATACCTAAACACCACTTTTATGACTATAGCTGCTGTCGTTCTGAAATTAAGGGTTGGGTAAGGAATTTAGTAGACATCCTGTATAATTAAAGTTAATAACCCTATTAGCACAAGATGCTCGACAACATCTTCACAATGTTGAACGGCATTCAGAATAGAGTAGCAACATCGTTTAGATATCGTAAAATATCTTGTGGTAATAGGGAATAGCAATATAAGGAAAGAACATATTGCAATTCCAATTTTATAAAAGATAATAAAAAATTATAAATTGTTGAGATATCCTGTGCATCTTAATTATAGTTTTCGGATATGCATCGGAAACATTTAGAAGATGTGTCTTGTAAATCTCTTGAGTATTTGGAATGGATAATTGGTGATCAAAAAAGGCAAGTATTTAAAATTGTGTGTGCATGATATGTCAAATAAAAAAAATCCTAAGTAATTTCTAAAATTTTGAAAATAAACGATAAAATCCAGACACTAAAACAAAGTTTCATAACATTTGAAATAATACTCTTTGCCTGCTCGAACCTACTCTAAGAAAGCTTCAAAAGCATGCCAGATCATCTAGTTCTAAGCTTTTTTACTTTTTTTTATTTTTATGTTCTTTTTATTTTTGGCGGGTTCTGTTAGAATATTCCGTACACAAATGTTAAAGTAAAATCATCCGCATTCCATCCATATCCTCGGATCGTAGAAAACAAATTTACCGCAGAACTTTTCTTTCGAAATCAGAGAATATTTCAGGCAAAATAAGGAGTAATTCCACTTCCATATGGGTCTCAAATTACTAACCTATCAGAATCCATGGCATTCCCTCCACTTTTAGCAAGAATGATTTCCTCTTCCCGAGTAAGTTGAGCGAAACGAGCTGAAGACGCGTGGAGGGAACCGTAATCGAGTTGAGTTGAGAGAAAGATCAGCAACTTCCGAATAAGATCTTAAAATAAGAAAAAGCAAAACATGGTTGGGAACTTTTCTCACTGGGGCATAAGTGTCAACTGCATTCCTTGTTTTCCGACTTGTTTTTTGTTATTTATTAATTTTCCTTTCCTCTTGATCTGCACATTTATTGAGGTACTTTTTCTTTTTATCCGATGAAGTCTCCTTTTTTATCGTGTGATGTTTTGATTTCA
>BGPR01025308.1:0-22435 GCA_013235015.1 Araneus ventricosus | reverse complement strand
CCTGGAGTTTCATTTTTAGCTAGATAAAGAATCGATATCAAATATTTCTTACTTAACATACTATCCAAAAAGAATTTAAAACAGTGCAAAATTAGAGTATGACAAGAAAAAATACAGATTAAATTTAAGGGATGACAAAATTCCTTCTGTGGAAAAATAAAAAAAATTACTTTTTTCAATGTGTTGTCAATGCAAAAAATAAAGAAAGAAAAAGAAAAAAAACCTGAGATTCCTGTTGAATTAGGGGTACATTGATCCATGACTATCATGCAGTTATGTTATTTCTGTACTGTTTTCAAAACAATTTTGATTCGTCATTTTGTCATTTTATTTCGGCGATTCATTTAAATTTTATTCGTTTTTTTCTAAATAAGTAGCTAGAATTTAAGATTTGTTCGATATGATACAGCAAAAGCATGCAATGGCTTTTCCTTTAGCTAAATAAATAATTAAAAAATAATAAACCAAAAAAATTATAAACCAACTAACATGGTAATTCAGTACGAAAAAGGAATAGATATTTTAATAAATATAAATAAGTTTGTTATTAAGAAATATTTTAATATATTTTTTCAATAATCATTTGCATTATTTCTTCGTTAAGCAAATAATTTTGATTTATTACTGTATTGATTACCAGTGAAATGACAACATTTAATTCATATCATTTGTAGCGATTAACATTAACACTAATCACAATCCACTGATTAACAGGAAAGGATTATTGACTAGTTCGATCAGCATCTATCTCCAAAAATATTCCTTTGAATAAATTTCAAATATCTATAAATTTAAGACATAACATTAGGGAATTGATTTTATTTCATATACATAAAATGTTTGATTAGGATATGTTTGATTACGATTAGGATACAAGTATGTGTATGATTAGGATACATGAAGTCTCTATTATTTCAGATATACAAACATTCTTTGATATGTTTGTATTTGTAAAAAAATAAATATCCAAACAAATGACCGAAATTACGCCTTCCACAAATTTTCCTTAAAGGTAATAATTTGATTTGCAAAATATTATCAAAGTGTTAAGTTCTGAGATCTTTGCATGCGAATACAAAACAGAACCGAAATATTCTTAAAAATTACTTCTGAGAACTAATGACTTCTAACTTCTGAGTTGAGAAAAATAAACTAATTTGATCGTTAAGAGAAAACATGGTATTTCACTTAAAATTATTTCCTAAATTAAGAGCTAATGCTTTCATGAAAAGAATTACTTAGATTGATTTGTTTTTTGCGTGTTCCGAGACTTAAAATATTTAATTGAATAGTGTCGAAATATTTTTCTGTTGAAATTATATTTTTTGATCGTAACCGCAGTTCCCTTTCTAAAGATAATACCAAAAATAAAGCATCCTAACTTGACAAAATATTGGCATTAATTGTATTTTTCCTAAATTAGGTAACATCAAAAATATTTTTGGAAAGTCTGCCCCTTGAAACATTTTATAAAATTATTTTTATATAAATTATAAACAATCTATATAGCTACTTTATAAATTCTTATTTATTATATTTAATACGTTCACTTTTGTTGAAAGCGTGGTTGATAATGCTGCATGCTTTCTTATGCCTTTCATAATTCAGCTTATAATTCATAAAAGCGAAAAAATGTTGAATAATTATTTGAATTGCAGGCTTTTTCGGATATTTTGACGCAGACATACGTCTCTCCATAATGGTCTAATGGTGTGTCGGGAAAGAAAAAAATTTTGACGCTGATCGCGCTCAAGTTAAACGCTTATAGCTCCGCAACAAAATAACATAGAGAGTTGGATTTTCTTTTATTTAATAGAGAAAATAAGAATTCAAAGATTGCAAAAAGAATTTTAGAATTTTTAATTACGGTTTAGTCACAGTAGAACTGCAAACTTGGTAAAAATAAGGAAAAATTTTGATAACGTCACGGCGACGTTAAACGCTTAAAGCTCCGCAACCAAATAACGTAGAGCGTTGGTTTCAGTTTCATTTAACAGAAGAAGATAGACGTCGAAGAGTGTAAAAAAAAATTGTAGAATTTAAAATTGCGGTTTAGTCACTGCCGAGCTGCAAATTTGGTCAAAATAACGAAATATTTTGATGACGTCACAGCGACATTAAACGATTATTGCTCCGGAACCAAATAACATAGAGAGTTGGCTTTAGTTTCAATAACAGAAAAAAGTAGACATTAAAGATTTCAAGAAAAAATTTAGAATTTGGAATAACGGTTTATTCACAGTCGAGCTGCAAAGTTCGTAAAAATCATGAAAAATTTTGATGACGTCACAGCAAGCGATGCGCGCGCACGCAGACTATCGAAGTACATAAGGCAATTAATTCAACGATCATACGTTTAAGTGAAATATTACTCAAGAATTGTTGAATTACGACTCTTTTCGTGCTTACGTTAAGCGCTTATAGCTCCGCAACCAAATAACATAGAGAATTGGGTTTAGTTTCATTTAACAGAGAAAGAAGGACTTTGAAGATTGCAGAAAGAGATTTAGAATTTGGAATTACCATTTAGTCACAGTCCAGTTGTAAAGTTGGTGAAAATCACGAAGAATTTTACATATATAATGTCACATAGTCGCACAAGAGTAATAGTCACTACCCAGATAGCAATTTTAGTTTGTAGCAAATTTGCAAGATTACAGCAAATTTGACACGACAAGAGTTCAAGTGTAAAACAAGTTTGCAGCAAGTTAACGCAAGATTCGAAGTCACCATGGGACGAACTTGCAGCAAGCTTGCATTGCAAACTCATTGCAAATTATAGCAGAAACAGAGTACGAACACAGCCCGGGATAGAACGCGCGATCTACGGTTCCGAAGCAGACGCGCTAATCATTCGGCCAGCTAAACTACGAGAGCAGAAGATAGATTTCGCTAATACATCGTTCGATTCGATTCGTATACGATTTATTTTAAACTATTTTCTTGATTTCATAAAATTTTTCAGTTGAGAATATGATTTGAAGTCAAAGAGAGAGCGATTTTGACTAATAACTACGTTTGCTAACAGAATAAAGTATGAAATTAGAGTTCAAAAGTAATTACTTTAAAATGGCACAAAATGTATAAGTTATTATTTTTCAACAAACATTGACTGTTTTTTCGGTTTAATTTTGTGTATGAATGTTAAAATTTGAACATTAAGAAAAAGGCGATATAGTTTTCTTTAAAGTAAAAACTTTTAGTAAAAAGATGGAAAATGTTTCAAATTTGTTTTATAAAAAAGTAAATTTTTTCACAAATTATCATTGATTTATTGAATTAATAAAAAGAAGGACGGTCTAGGAGATGCTATTAAAAATCGGATGTTTTTTTTTAAACAGAGGCAAAGATAATTATCTCTTTGTGCTATCTTTGCATCAAGCTTGTTTTGCAAATTTGCATTGCATAGGAGGTGGCTCTATTTGTCAGGGTGAACTTGCAGCAAGCTTTCAATACAAGGAAGGTGGCGCTAGTTGTCACGGCGAATTTGCTACAAGTTAGCTTCAAGTATGACGCGTCAAATTTGCTATGGCAAGGTAATATCAAGTCAAAATCAAACTTGCTGCAAACTTACGTGCTATCTGTGTATAGACTATATAAAGTTAATTGTCACATAGAGCTACTTTAGTCACAGAAAGTCACAGTTGAGTAAAGTAAGTAAGTCTACGCACCTCAATCCCAGGAGCGGTTTCGCAGATACAGCCTACCGTCGAATTTTTTCTAGCATATATTTCATATAACTGAAGTCTTATTAGGATGTCAAATCAATTATTTTTTTATTAAATTGGGTTGTCTGGGTTCGTGAGAAATGATGTTGCTTTTTCACATTTTCCGCCATCTGTTTTGGTCTTGTAATTAAAATTCGAAGTTTATTGCATATATATGATTTTACTCTTAGTTAAAGGCGATAGGTGCATATTAGTTAAAGATGATAAAATCATTGGAAAAGTGTTTTGTCATTTTTTGAAAATATAATTAAAATTTATAAAATAAAAGTTGCATATTCATTGACAATTATCTGTTGATATCAGTCGTTAACGAAGTCAGTCGAAAACATTTTTTCAGATTTTTCTTAACATTTCCTGATTTTCTCCCATCAAACACTGCATTCAGTTATTTCAGATATCAGTCTGTGTATTTTGTGAAGATACTTTTAAATTTAAGAAAAATCCATAGAAAGATTTAATTACCTATCAATCATTTTTCATAAAAGAATTTTGAAATACATGCAGCTTAGACGAAAGGCAATCAAAATGCTTAATGTATCATTACTACTTATGATGTAATAGGAAGTAAAATCTTTTTCTTCCTTAGCCATCAGCATATTCATTTTATAGGGATACGAGTGGAGTAAAATAATTTCGATCCATAATGTAAAGAATAAGAGCATTTTTTAATTTCATTCATCAATAATTCACTGTTTGGTTACTCTACCTCTCCAACTAAGTCAGCTCTACGAAAAAGTTAACAAAAAATGAAGAAGGTCATAAGGATTTACATACCAAGAGTAAAAGCAATTTGCATACCCTTTTAAAACACCAAATGAAATTGAAAGAGGTTTCGAGAATTCCACTGTTTAAGCTAATTATACATGCGCAATGATACTTTGTAGATACAAGCTAGTTTAATTATGAAAATATAGTTCAACTTTTTTAAGAGTGTTTTGTAGGCAGTGATGTGTGACATCTTTTTTGACTATATTCCAATATTTTTATCGAAAATATAATTAATGAAAATGCTGTTACTGGTTGACATATTTAAATATTGCGTTGTTGACAAATACTATTTTGCAAAGATAACTAGTGTTACAACATTGTTTGGACTTGAACTATAAAATCAAAGAAACTGTTTATTTTCGAAAGCTGATTAAATTATAATAAACTTTTTAACGGAATTCAATTCCTGAGAAGAACTCTATTGATAAAAGAGTATTTTGGTTTTCAAAAAATAAAATACATAATTATATTGCGCATGATGTGTTGTTTCTTTTACTTTCTAATGTATCTTCAGATTTATTTCATGTTAGATTTTTTAAGTAAATTGAAAGGGAAGCTTGATAGATATCTTTCCATAGATCTATATATAGCATAATACAAATAGGAAAAACGAAACATCAATCATCACTAATAATGTTTAACTGTTTGACAGACTGAATTCTAAACTTCTAAGAAAAAATAAGGGAGAGAGAAACAAATAGAGCATTGTTTTCTCTCTCTCTCTACTCGGAAAGAAAAGTAATATTAAGATAAAAAAATGACACTTTTTACAAACCGTCATTCTTAAGCTCACAAGAGAGTCACTAAAAAAATGGACATCGCCCTGAAATCTAGTTGCAAAGCCAGAGATGGGCAACCCTTAAGTCCCAATAGGGTGTGATGATTACTGACGGATTTTGACAGCCAGTATTGAAGTCTGTACATTTATCACATGCTCCCAGTAGCATATGTTTCATTTCACATTTCATCTATCAGTTGCTTTCGACATAAATAGAGACATAGCATTTATTTTTTCATAGATATAAATTCAATGCTCCAGAGAAGGTCAAGCATATTTTTAGGAATCCACTGTTAAAATTTTAGAAAGTGAACTAGTATCATAAACAGTCCATTCAATAAACGTTATACAAGGTTTTCCCCCCATCGGTAATAATTAGTATTTGAAATTCCCGATGATTATCACTAGTAGAAAGAATAAAACAGATATATTTAATAAGTATATTATAAGGAAATTTGTAGAAATACATAGTATCTAGTTTCATATATTGTCTAAGAAGAAACTTTACAGAATTAACCATATTAAGATATGGTTAATTCTGTAAAGTTGTGGCTGTTTAGAACGGATTGATTTAAAGATGGAGGGGAAGAAAAAAAATTAAACTGATGCATTGAAAATAAAATAAATTGTTCATTTTTGTATTTAATATTCTTTAATTAAAATTTTTATTCTTCGAATACGAATATTTTTTATAACCACAACTTTTTAAGATATTTTACACATGTAATCAAGCCAGCACTTATTTATATGTCTTCATGACAAAAATGTTTTTCTTGTCATCACACTTAAGTCATATATGTGTCCAATATTCTAAATTTTAGCAAAGATTTCTTTCAAATAAAGAATATTGTGCTTGCAGTCTCCTTTTCTATTGAAAAATGGAACATCATCCGTATTCAACAGTTTCAAAAAATCAAAAAAAATATCAAAGCATTGGTAAAAATGTTTTGTATGTGAATACCTAAATATTAGAATATAAAATCTATAACTTAAAGCTATAGACAGTGGCGGCTCGTGTTATGTAATCTTGGGAGTACTGTCTTTTCTGCGCATCTTTTAATCTTTCACTCCGCAACAATGCATATTTGAACTACTTACATTTTTTGGATTTTTCAATAACTTAAAATAGTATTAGATTTATTGAATAACTAATAACATCTTTTCTTCAAATAGGTAAGTATTTTAAAAAATTAAGTTTAATAAATTGTAAGATTTAAGAAAAATTTGTTTTTCAGTTCCTTTTTTTTATTCCTTAAAACATTTAAAAAATTAACATTAAAATGACAGTATAGTACAGAAATAAAGTAATTTTCTTAATAATTAACGAGAAAAAATGTTATCGTATAACTAATATAAACAGAAGTGTAAACGAATGCTAATTATTAGTTTCATTAAAAATTACTAAAAAATAAAATCTATTCTTGTTTTGTTTTCAGCGAAAGAACAAAAACATTAACCTTAATGCTGGTACGACGATTAAAATTTTTTTTATCCATTGAAATAAAAAAAGCTGCATGTAATCTTATTCCGATTCATATTGTGAGTGTCAGAAAATATTTTACTCTTTTTTCAATGTTAAAAAGTTGAGTTAAAGCTCTGATTTATTATATAGTAATGGGAATTGCCAATAGGATAAAAAATAACTAATTTATTCTATTGCATCTATCTAAAGGTGGACTGCGATAATTGAAATCGGGAATATACT
This sequence comes from Araneus ventricosus, assembly GCA_013235015.1. Lineage (NCBI taxonomy): Eukaryota > Metazoa > Arthropoda > Arachnida > Araneae > Araneidae > Araneus > Araneus ventricosus. Next base: position 15,456 of record BGPR01025308.1, on the reverse strand, counting down.
TATCAATATTCCGTAAGAAATTTTGTTCCTTTAAGCAAACCGTGTTTTATTCAAAATCGAGACTTCTTAAACTATGGATCATGATTCCAAATAAAAAGGTACAGAATATTTGGGTTCACGAGAATTTTGAAAACACATTTGTATCATGAAAAATTTCTATCATCTATTTCATCAGCATTATTTATCAAAAAACTCTTTTGGATAGCAAGAAATTCCATTACTATAAAAAAACTTTTTCAATTAAATTTTCATTTGCCATTAATTATCTTTCATTTCTTTATTTCTTTTAAGTTTTAAGTTTTCTTTCTTTTAAGTTTTAGCAAGCGAAAAAAATTTTCACGAGAGAAAACGTTTAAAACTCCGCTTCAAACGCGATGGGAACTGTCGACTTCCACAGGACGCTTTCAGCTTAAAGTTATTGTAGAGAAAGGTAGGAAAAGCTTAAGCTGGGTGATTGAGCATGCGCGCAGGCCAAATTCGGTGCTGCAAGGATCCATTGTCCCTGTTTGAATTGTTACATTCTCTTTGCGCTTCATCTTTGGATAGTGACGTTTCTTCTTCTTTCTGCGTAGGTTTTTCTTTGAATTTCATTTGAATATTGTAATATTTTGGTACAAAATTGTGTAAGTTTATTGATAAATTTAAATATTAAATACGAAATAAAATAAATTGATTAATTTTACGCGATGGAAAAAGTTGGGGTGCTGCATTACCGCAGTCCTGGGTATAGAAATATTTATCACTGAATATTTCTGTCATCGATACGCATTTTTTTAAAAAAAAGGTCAGTTTTTGTTGCAGCGTTTGTGATCTGAATTGTATATATATATATATATTGTTATGTATGTAATCCCTTGATTGAGTTTCTGTTTTTTATCATTACAATTATCCATTTTTGTTTCTTGTGTTTTGCAACGTTGGTTTTTTTTTGTAGCACCGTTGGTGCTTTTGTGTTCTATGTGTTTGTGTATGTTTTTGTCTGTGTTTCTGTGTGTTTTTGTTTGTACTTTTTTTGCACGTAGCTCTGTAATCCATATCCTATAAATATTGTGACTTTTTTCTTACTGACTGGTCTGACTCCTCCCCGTCGATCCTTGCTGACACTAAACCCTTTGGGTGAGTCGGTCGGCGTGGGTTATATATGTATGATTTTCATTTTATTTTTTGTATCGGAACATAATATCATTTCATGATCTTACATGATTCAATTTTGACATTCTATCACTTCTCTTTTGCTCGAGTATAGCGCACATAGGCAAAATGTATTAAAACAGCATCTACTCTAATGCGTTGAACATGAAAATACAGAAATATGGCCTCTAAATCACAGTATAAATACATTAATAAGACTTTTTTCTAAAATAATTCTATCTTTTCATTTCTGAGCATAACATGGAAAGTGTTTTACGATGAAACTTTAAAACATTCGTTAAATTGATTGCAAACATAAAGAACTGATCATGTTACAAAATTCATTATTAAATGTTAAGTTAATTTTCATTTGGAAAGGCCTTTACATGCAATATAATTGAAGCACTAAATAATTTAGTAATTATTTATTTCCATGTTAAAATATTAGAACACTATAATAAAAGAATTATCAGAACAACATAATTAATTATTAGCGAATTAATTTTCATTGTGTGTGTACTATCTCTGGAAACGGATTACAACATTTTATATTTTGTGCCCATGAAAATTGTGAATATATATTTTCTTTATCTCCCATCTAACTAAAGCCTGAAGAAATTGTAAGAAAATAAATTTTTCCTTGCTTCTAACAATCACAATTTGTCGAAATTTTTGTTCATTCAAAAGAAATATCAGACAGGGATATTTTCACAAATAACGGTCTTAAATAATTTCCATTCCATTAAAGTAAATTTATCGATGATTAAAACATTAAATTAAACGCAATTTATCATGGTTTCAACTTTAAACTAAAAAATATTGTAATATTCTCGTTGGAAGTACGTTGAATTCGTCAGTTCTCACTATCAAAGGTTATAAAGATAAGCCATAACATAAATCATCTTCTTGCAGCATTCTTTTTGTTAATTCAACCACCTTTTTTATATATATTTCTACTAGGTTTTAATTTAAATAAAAAATAAAACTTGAAATTTAAGCCATAGTATTTGTTCACTAATTATTAAATTATATTTAGATATTTATATCTAATCTGTAAATTTCAAGAATATTCCTGAAATAATTCTAAAAATTTAGAGCATAAAAATCAGTCCTTAAAATTTATTTTTTTATTAGTTCTTCATTGATCGAAAGAAAATAATTGAAATTTCAAGATAAAAATATAAATTTTTATTCTATTTATGTTCTGGGAAATAAGTAGTTCATAATAATATTTTTAATGAAATAAATTGGGAATTTTATTTCCTCATATTGCAACCTGGGATTTCATAGTGCTCTACAACTATTTATTATGTGAACCTCATAATTTGAAATAATTTTGTAACTGAAAATGTCTTTGCTTTATAATCTAAGAATTCTTTTGCTTCATAAATTTTTCGCTTTTAATTTAAATATTAAAAAACAAATAAATTTCCATCAATTTTTCGGTAACATGTGTTTTACTGTCTTTTAGATGTGTCTGTTAGGAAATCCTCTTTGCGCAGGTTTAATTTTGAATTCATATATATATATATATATATGTAGGAAAGGTGTCTAGGGGATAAAGGTTCTAATTTGATGCAAAATGAAAAGAGAGAGTTAAAATCAACTAATTTATTATTTAAACACAATTAAAACGTTTAACTATTTACAAAGGGGTTAAAACAATAAACATAAGAGCAAGTTCACCTCCGAAATAGCACCAGGCTAATTCATAATTTACTTTCGCTCAGAAAACGGAGAGCCTAAATTATAACAACCGCTTCGGTGAAAATCCAACATCGAACTGATTTAATTCCCGCCGCGTGACGTGACGTCACTTCGCCATAAAACAGACGATTTTATTAGTGGTGCCATCTCTTACAATTTTAAATGAACAAAAATGCTAAAGTTAGTTTCTACAAGTTCGGCCATCCTGGGTATCACTGACCCCAGTGATTTTACATAACATACAATAATAGATATAGGCCATTAACAACTCTTCAAAATTAATACAGTTAAAAAGATAAAAATTTCATTATAACATTTAAGCATGAAAGTAAAAATACAATTCTCACAAAGGAAATATTGATAATAAAGAAAGCAGAACACTTCTTTATACACTGTGTTCTAAAAGAAAATAGGAAAGTTTCTTGTATAAAAAAACACATATTTCATCCTGGTGAGTAAAATTTCATTAGATCAGCAGATGAATTCGTTAGCTTAGGACCGTCATGATTACCTACTTTTTCTAAGTCATATCTATTTCTAGGCTTTACTTTAACTATTCTATATGGTCCCAAAAATCTAGGCCTTAATTTCAAACCCGTCCCAAATTGTGTTTTCTGAATGACCACTAAGTCACATCTCTGGTAACTAGGGGCATTCCTGCATTTCCTATCGTAGGTTCTTTTATTCTCCGCCTGTATCTTCTGGATATTTTTCTTTGCATCTTGTCGTAGTTCGTCTCTCTGTTCTTGCAGTTCTTCCATTAGTAGATCTCTCAGATGAAGGTCCTCCTTATTTCTCATGGTGACACCAATTAACAATTCAAACGGAGACCATTTAGTACTACGATTGAATGTACTATTTAGAATTCTTTGAAGTGGGTCTACGAACTTGAACCACTTGGTTGAGTCTGCAATTGACAGTTTGGTCAAAACGGGAATAAGAGTTCGGTGTATTCTCTCGACTTGGCCATTTCCTCGGGGTACTCCGGTGGTGATTTGAAAATGCTGGATGTTTTCATTAGTACAATAATCTCCAAATGCTTTAGAGGTGAAAGCAGAGCCTCTGTCTGTTATTATTCTTTTGGGATTACCGAAAGTCTTTTGTTGTACTTTTAACTTATCCAAAGCATCTTCTGCGGAAGTAGATTTAACGGGATAAAGCCAAGTAAATTTGGTGAAAGCATCCACTATTGTGAGGATATGCTGGTATTTTTTGTTGGTAGAAGGCAAAAGTCCGATGAAATCAACGTGATAAGTACTTAATGGCACATCTTCTTTAGGAATGGGGTTGAGAAATCCATTTTTCTTTCCGCTCTTTTTGTTGGTCAAAATGCATGGCACACAGTTGACAATTACATTTTGTACTTGTTTACTCAAATTAGGTATGAAGAATTCCTGTTTGACAACTCCTTCCGTTTTGGCAGCGGAGAAATGTCCTTTCTCATGAGCTAACTTTATTATTTCAGTTTGCATATCTCTTGGTACAACTATTAATTCCCGACCATCAACATATTTGTAGAGTATTTCGTTTTTATCGAAAAAGTCTGAATCGTTGTTTGATCCAATCATTGATCTTAAACTCTGCGTGTATTCATCTTCTTGTTGTGCCCTTTTTAACCTTGCGGTTAGAGTATCGCTCGTAATTATGGCGACCGAATACCTACTAAGGGCGTCCACATGTTGCATTCGCTGGCCGGAACGATGGACAATTTCATAATCAAACTCTTCCAACAATAATGCCCATCTCGCTATACGAGTAACTAAATCCTTTTTGTCCATAGTCCTTTGAAAGGCTGAACGGAGTCACGTTATGATTTTGAAATGATTCCCCATTGGGTAGGTGCGAAATTTCCTTAAAGCGTTGACAGCTAGCGAGAACTTCAATGCATAGCTGCTATACTTCTCCTCTGCTGGAGTAGTTTTCTTGACGCATGTTGAACAGGATGCAATTTTCCATCTTCGCTTCTTGGACTAGGACGGCTCCATTATCCCTTGCTGCTTGCGTCCGTGTGCAATTCGGTTGTTTTCCTTGCTGGAAAATGCTAATACTGAACTTTCAGTTAATAATTTCTTGAGTTTTCAAACCTTCTATTTGAGGTTTTCAAAGACAAATGGATTGTCGCTTCTAATTAGATCCTCAGAGGTTTCGCTATTTTAGGTACGCTGGAATGAATTTTCGAAGCCAGTGAGTCCTAAAGCTTTTGTACTTGTTTGACTGTTGTTGGCTTCAGAACTTCTTGACACCTATTGTGTTTGCAACTGAAGGGCGTACTGTTCCGTTTTTAACCGTGACCCAAAAATTCCACCTTCTTCCCAGGAATTGACATTTCTTAAACTTGATCTCCAAACCGTATTTTGAGGCGACTTCAAATACTTTCTTCAGTTTTTCTATACCTTCATCTTCATCTTTATGGAATTGATCTCATCATATAAATTATTACGATGCCTTTACGCATGAGATTCTCTGAAGATGCTATACACATATCTTTGGAATACCACTTGGGCTTGTACTGAGGCCAAAAGGTACTATTAAATTCAGACTGCCGTCTGCAAGCAGAAGGAGGTAATTATTGTTTGCAATCCTCGTTGAGCTTCGACATGGAAAAAACCATTTTCAAGTCTAGCAGCGTGGAATACACTTTGGCATCTTGGAGTTTATCCAATACATCCTCATCAGTGGCAATGAGAGTGATCTTGATTAGTTTTTTTCGTTCAGTTTCCTATAGTCAACGCATAGTCTGGCGGTACCGTCTTTCTTAATCAACACGATTGGACTTGCATATTCAGATTGAGCTTTATCTCACAATTCCTTCATCTAACCATTCGTCAATTTGCTTGTTGACTGCTTTTACCGTTTCCCTGAAGCCAAACGAGCGTGCTGTTTGGTAAACTGGTACATCATCTTTGAACATCATCTTTCAGGATAATTCTCATGGACACATTTGTCGTTTCGGTCTTCTTAGGTATATAGTTGTTGATCAGCTCAGAAAGTTCTTTTCTTATTCGTGGATTGGTAACATGCTTAACTTCAATTTTGTCCTCAATTCTTGCTTCGTAAACCTGTGTATGCATAAACCAAACCTTATCTTCATGTTTACGAAAATAAACACCTTTTCTATCGAAGCCAACAAAAGCCTGCTCCAAAATGTCCGATCCTATCACTGCTTGAAATTCCAAATACGGCGTAGGAACAACATGCCAAGTTACGGAATATTTCTCTCCGTCTAATTCGATTTCTCGTTGGAACGATCCTTTTGTTTTGACTTCGTACTTCCCTAATCCAGATAACACGACAATGTCCCTTGAGAGCTTTGATTGTTCGATGATTCCTTTGCTTACATCTTCACGAATGAGCGTAACTGAACTGCCGGTGTCGATGAGAGCTTCAAAAGTCTTATTTCCTATGGTTATTTTTCTGGTCTTAATTCTTTCTTTAGAAATCCGAGAACAGATTTGTACCGGAGAGCTTGAAGATTTATCATTTTTCGAATCCTTGCGGCGCTTCGTACAATCTACGGCATAGTGACCCGATCCTTTGCAATAGCTACACGTTAATTGTTTAATTCTTTTATCGTAAACAGTTCTCTTCGATTGAAAGTATTTTTTCTCATTCCCATCATTTCCAAGATGGAAATGTTCTTGTCCTCGAAAATATTTATGGTTATTGCTCGATCCCTTAGCGAATGACTTGAACTGCTTTGGTTTTATAGTTCTTCGGACGTCTTCATAATCTTCAAATTTCTTCGCTAGTTCAATTGGTGAGTTAATAGTAGCCCACTCGTCCAAAAAATGTTCCCGAAGATCATACGGCGCTTTTTTCTTCATTTGATCGGCTATGATTAACTCTCGCAGTTGGTCGTAAGTGTTGACTTTTAAGCTTAAAGTCCATCCATCGAAGTACGTCTGCAATTCGTGTTGAAAATCTTGCCATGTTTTTTCATCATCCTTTTGGTGAAACAAAAATAGCTGGCGAAATTTTTCCGGGGATAATTTAAATCTTTGCAATAGCAAATCCTTTACATGATCGTAATCATTACACTTATCCGCTGGCTCTCTTTCTATCAGATGGGCAATTTCAATGGGTATTAACCGTATAAGTTTTTGAACCCAATCTTTTTTTTGGCAAGAAGGTTAGTTCTGCATGACGTTCAAATAAGGTGAGATTCAAACTGATATCTTCCTGCATATTAAACTCATGAAAAGTTTCGTGAATCGGTTTATTCGGTGTTTGAACGTTTTCGGCGCTATTCGGAATATTGGCAATCCGTTGGGCCTGTATTCGTAATTTCTCCAATTCGTATTCTCGTTCTTCTTTTTGCATCCTCTCTTCTTTTTCTTCCTTTCGTATCTTCTCTTTCTCAGCTTTTTCTTCTCCGTTTGTACGTTCCTCCACAATGCCATCAAGCATCTTCTTAACATCGTCTTCGACGTAATCTGGGCTTTTTACGATCAGTTCCTTTAACTTCAATTTAGTGAAACTCGCTTCAAAAGTAAGATCCAAATCTGCGGCGAGTGTCATCAAATCCTCTTTTCTTCTCGCGAGTAAAAATACCATTTTTTAAAATTTAGAGTGGTGACCCAGAGAACAGTTTTAATTTTACACAAGTTAAAATTAGTTAAATTAATTAAAGTTTTAATTTACACAAATAAAATTCTCTAAAACCCAATTCCAATTGGACAAAACTATTTAAATGACGTGCAAAAAATTTATTCAATCAAGCAAGAAAAAGAGATAATTTAAATAAGATGCAATCATCAATGATAAACAATTACGAACAAAAATAAACTTTTGAAAATTCCCGGAACCTGAATATTTGCCAAATAGCCCAATATTACCATCAATATCAATTTATTTTTTATCGAAAAGACAATGCGTTCTTCTCAAAATATCAAGAATAGATAACCAAGCAAAAATTCTGAAAGTATTCGTGAGTTAATCTGAACCAAAAGGAACAAATATATCTTTGCCTGAAATTAAGCTAATGATCGTACTTGTACCCACGAAAAAATAGAACAACTCATCAAAATTCAATTTCAGATACACTTAAGAACAGGAATTAAAAACACAAAGAATGCACTTAATATTATACTCAAAAACAGAACATTGATGAAATCAGAATCAGGACAAACATAAGAACAATGTACTTCCACCCAAAAATGAGTCTAAATACTTACATCTGCTCTTCTAAGTCAACGATGTCTGGAACACTTTCGCTTATTCAAAACACTTTCACACATTAAACGCATTTATTTTCAGAAACACTACTACTTTATTTCCACAAGGACAGGCAATTTAATTGTTTGAAATATTTTATACCAGTAAGTTAAATTTCTCAAAAAGAATTGAAGCACAGGTAAATCGGCGTTACCTCTGACGTGTTGTTAATGATTGGTATTTTTACCGAATCATTTATTTCATTCTCGCTGACAACTCATGCAGGACCTGGAGATGATACTGGAATAATTTGAAGTAACTCCAGAGGCACTTTCGCTGGTGTTGACCTTAAGGACTGAGGGAAATTCGCTTCGTTGAAAATTCAAGCAATACCCGGATCTGACGCCAGGAATTCGATGCAATTCCGAAAGTGCCTTCGTCGGTGTTCTGGATTTCGCTGGATTCCAGTAGTCGCTGGATTTCGCTGAATTCTGGTGGTCGCTGGATTTCGCTGAGTTGCTCCGTATCGCTCTTTGAAGTTGCTCTCAATTTGCCGAAAATTATCGCCGTATCTCTTTTTCGATGCAAGGCCATATCTCGACGTTGTTCAGAAATTCAGGTTACTCATAAAGTTAAAATCGACGAGGAGGTGAAACCAAAACTGCTTTTAGTTAAAATTTTGAACATTGCTTAAATCTCGGGCGAGCCCCCAATTTGTAGGAAAGGTGTCTAGGGGATAAAGGTTCTAATTTGATGCAAAATGAAAAGAGAGAGTTAAAATCAACTAATTTATTATTTAAACACAATTAAAAAATTTAACTATTTACAAAGGGGTTAAAACAATAAACATAAGAGCATGTTCACCTCCGAGATAGCACCAGGCTAATTCATAATTTACTTTCGCTCAGAAAATGGAGAGCCTAAATTATAACGACCGCTTCGGTGAAAATCCAACATCGAACTGATTTAATTCCCGCCGCGTGACGTGACGTCACTTCGCCATAAAACAGACGATTTTATTAGTGGTGCCATCTCTTACAATTTTAAATGAACAAAAATGCTAAAGTTAGTTTCTACACACACACACATATATATATACATATATATAAACATTTATTAAACTAATAATTAAAATTAAAAATAAAATATTGTTACCTTATTAATAATCATACAATGAAATACAAAAAGATAGATTATAAACTAATGTATTAATACTAGTTAGATTATTATTACTATGAAAAAGACAACCCAGAATTGGAATTCCAACAATCAAATGCTTATCAGCCTTGGGAACTGATATGTATATATATATATATATATATTATTTTATCAGAAGACAAAAATCACTTAAATTGGTTGCTGTCATTTCTAAATTGAAATTTCAAAGTAATTGACCTGTAACTTGTCTATTGATATAGGCTACAGAAACTATCGTATGCAACTGTCATCAATTTTTCCTTCTTTGGTTAAAAATGAAATATATTTTCTTTAAACTATCTCACATGCAGTGTGAAATCGAGAAAAGCACATCGAAACACATCCCCTTTGAAAGAAACGATCCGAATCCAAAAAGAAAGCTATTTAGATTTTTTTCATGTATCATTAATTATTAAAATAGAGTGAGATAGAAAAGAGTAGAAAAACCGTTGTTATAACCCATGAAATATTCATCTACGAGGAAGACATGTGCATCTCAGAAGAAATACGTACGCCATAATCTCATTTATTACATCATTCCAGTCCATTGGGAATTTTGGAAAATCTGAGGCCCTTAGAAGCACTCGGAAAGAGAGACAGAAACTGCAGATAAGAATGCGTTCGGATGATTTCGAAAATAGACAGGCGCTAGAATGGATAACTGTATTCTGAGAACCATTGAAATTTATGGAAGAATTTTCTTCTTCGAGAAAACTCAGGCAATATCTGAACAATACACTCGGATAAATGAAAAATTCGCAATGCATGGTGTTCCTTTTATTTCTTAATATAGTGATTTAAGTTTCTGAATTTTTAACGTTTTATTTTTTTTAACTTTTCGACTTTATGTTGGATCCCAGTTGATCTTATCTGTCTGGTTAATATACAGTTCACTTTCTCAATATTTCAAACAAAAGTTTAAGAACTTCTCAATTTTATAACGATGTACTAATGATTAACCTTATTAATTAAATCAAAATTGTGGCACGAAGAAATACAGTTAGCAGTGAATGTGTTGGTAATTTAAATTGCGTGCTATTTTTTGAATAATAGTAATGAAAAAATAATTACCAGAAATTGAACGTAATACATAATTTCACCACTCCTTATTTCTGTTGTATTCATTGACAGACTGAGAAAATGAAGGGAATTTTCAGTTTATGCTGTATAATGTTAAATAAAATCGATTTAAACATATATTAAATTTCGAAAATTCGTCTTATCTTTTGTATGATTCAGCTCTTGGGATTAAGAAAAATGATTAACATTTCTGAAACCTCATGTCCTATATGTCATGTTTTCCTTTCTAAAGAAATATATAATTTTACATCAAAAATTCCGCAATGATAATAGAAGCTGTATAACCGTAATTATATTTTAAGAAAAGTTATAAATATTTTTTTTTCGAACAGAAACTAAGTGTGAAATTGATATGAGTGTCTATAATGATAAAGTAAAATTTTAAAATGAGCAACGTTTTTTTATTAAATAACGTCAAAATAAATATTGTTCAGCACTTATCTTAAGTACTTATTTTCTTCAAATAGGAAAGAGGAGGACAATAAAAATGGTAATAAAACTTCAAACAAATTTAATTTTGAATAAGCAGTTTCTTGAAAAGATAATATATCCGCCAATACTATAAAAATCCGAACGCTTCATTCTAGGAATGAGAGATTGACCTTCGTAGGAATACTGAATAGAATTTCATTAATTGTCTTCTATCGAAACTTTTTGATGAAAAGAAAGTTAATAATAAAATCAGAGTGCTAAATTGTTTTGCATTTGAATTTCTGTTGAAATCTTTATTATTATGTTTATTGGACATGGTCATCAAAGAATATCACAAAAATTTACTTTATAAGAATATGAATTTATTTTAACATGGAGAGGAAAAAGAATGATTTATTCCGTGCTGGTAGATACTTAAGGAAGTTTTTTATTCAAAACTTCTGTTATATAAATTTTTTTAAATTTAATTTTAACGCTGTAAAACTTCATAGGAGCGCAAAATAGCCATTTGGCTCTTTAGAAAATAAGAATAACCCATCTACATACATAACAATAAAGGAAAAGTTCTATAAGAAGTTTTCTAATTCGCTGTCAAATCTGACGGGGCATTATAAATTATGGACTTAACCAAGATTATCTAATGAATCTCAAGTATGTTTCGAACTTTGTACATTCACCAAGTCAAAACATTATATTGTTATATTATATTGTATTACTTTAATATTTGTATTGGAATTTTTCTTCGCGCCAACTAGTGACATGTTTTACACCATTTGGGCAAGCGGGGTCGGCGTGGGCAATAAAAAAAAGATCAAAACATTCGCTACATGAGAAAGTCAGCTGAGTTTTAAGAGTTAACAATAATTGGTCTTTTGTGTGTTTTGGAATCTGATTGAATGATACGGATACAAAGTATCGAAGCATAATTGGACACCGCACATTCGTAAGCCAACACTGTAATTAAAGGCTTATTAGTTTATATAATAGGAAAAAAATATAATGATAATAATGGTTATATAATATGAAATCATGAGCAATATAGTGATAAATATTGTCATACCTTTTTATTGTTTTATATTTATAGGCTCTTACTTTAGTACTGGAAAACACTGTGCGATAAACTGCATTTAGATACTTTTATTTATATAAACGCTTATTAACTTCTTCATTAAATTTTCTTTGCTTAGACTCCTATAATTTAGGATGCAATTGCATATGTGAAGAATAGCTCTTAAGATTCGATGTTCAGATGAAATAATTAAATTAGTTTGTTGGTCTGATTACATAAAACATATAAATAAATAATTCTAAGAAATGCTGGAAATTAATGGTTTGAAATAACAAAGTAAAATATATTTTTTCTAAACAAATATTAGTTTCTATGAAACAAATTTAGTTGGTTTTTAATGATTATAAATGAATGAATTTTAATTTTAGTGTTGATACAAATGCTGAATTTCTTAATGATTGAAGATCATCTGCATTCTATTGTATTTAATATTAAAAAAAAAAACACATTTTCACATTCAAGCTTAAAGAATTTAAACCAATTTTACTGAGTTTTTTAAATGAAATCCATGAATCAATTTTGGTTTTAAGCTGGAATATCAAAAATTATTCATTTCTAAAAACATTTAAAATTTTTCTAGAATTGTTGTTGTAAACTCTAGTATAGACAAAATATATTTTAGAAAATGTCTTCATATAGGTCATGAATTCGTACTTCCCTGAACAAATACATATATTTTCGCATCAATCAGCACTCCTAACATCAAAAGTGCATCTCGTTACATTTAAAATCGGAGCAAAACAACTATTGATAAGAGGTAAAAAATTAATTGTCTTCAATTTCAGAATGTGCCCTTTCTGTGCTTCACAGTTTTTATTGGGGACGTCTGATTATTCTGGCGTTCAGAAGAGATTAAGTTCCCTATTAAATTTCTTCACTGGTTACGCAAATAATTCCAAGAATTCCCTTTTTAATAATGAAATGGAGTAATGTTTATTCAACCTATTCACAGATTCTCTAAGATATTGAGTGCAATAAATTCTTTGAAGAATTTCCCTTTCACTTTTGTCTATCCTCCACAATTTGTCCCACATAGAAGGAGAGACAGAAGAAGAAGTAAACCAATATTTTCTCATCACAGAGGGATTCGAATGTTTTTAGCAAATTATTTCCTTCTCCTTTCTCTGACGTCTTGGAAGTTTGTGGTCTTTAAATTGGTTTTAAAGCTACAAAGTCAGTAGGCGTTCAAATTGAGTTAAGTGTAAGACAAAAAAGTAAATTGATTTTATATGGCATTTGATATCTTTGATTTCATTTTTCTTCCCTTCGCACTTCATCGATTTCCAACAAGAAGATAAGGAATAGTTGACAATAGTTGCTATAGCTTCCTGTCTTTTCTCAGAAGATTACTTAATTTACCTTTTTTTTCCTTTTGGAGAACATAGGCAGTGGATTAATATCCGGGAATGATGACTATTGATTCATTTAAAATATTAAGAAACTTGCATCAGATAAACTAATTTTTTAATTGTTGTTTAATAAATTAACACAATTCAAATACTTAAAAATTATTTCCAGAAACATTTCAGAATTATAACAAAAAAATGATGTGTTTTGCCATCTTTTATTCATTTTTGATATTTTTTTCTGGTTTCCGAAATGTTACTTACTGGCACAAGTGAATTCTAGTAAAGAAAAGTAAAGAAGATATGTTTCTCATAATCATTAAACATATCTTAGCTTAAACTTAGCTTATACGGGGTTTATAATTCACAAATTTTAAATTTTTCATAATTCAATATTTTTAATTGCAGATGCTTGTTATCCATGCTTAAAGGCCGGATGATAAGTGTTTTTATAATTTTAAGCAGAAAATCATTTTGTTCAGACAATTTGAGTCCAATATCATTTTTTTCCCGACAGAAAAACGTCCAGATTTCATGTATTAATTATAAAAAATTGAAATTAAGCATTTCTGCATTTTCCTGGTATTTCTAGGCATGTATGCTAATTTAATAAAAACAAATATTTTTATTTACAGAATACATCCGATAATCTGTTTCATCCCCGGCTTAATGCAGAGAAATATCTTACCTCCTCACACCCAGCGAAGCTGTCCCGGGCGGTCTAAAAATTTCCCATAACAGCGACGAAGGCTAGTCTGAAGCGTTTGGTTTCTTCTGAGGGGAGGTGAGGTTCTCAGATCGCTTAGGAGATAAGCACGGTGGGGGGTCCAGTTATCCTTTCCAAGCAGAAAGCATTTCCGTGTACCTTAAGGGAAGGTTATAGCAGTGTGTGGGGCGGTTGTGTAAATGACTACGCAGGTTGGGGGAGACCAATTCATGTATCTTCCTCCCAAAGAGCCCCGATTTTAAAGGAGCTAGAAGAAAAAGTCACTTTGGGATTAAAGAGTCAAACTAATGAACGAAAATAAGTTATATTTTGCCTATGGAGTATTAGCTGATTTGCCTATGACTATGGTAAGGTGGCAAAAAACGACAAGAAAAGATAAACTATTATAGTTTCATCTATTATAAAAAAAAATTCTAAAATTGAAGTTTTTAGTTTCCATGAATTAAAGATTGGTACCAGTACCAATAATTCAATAATTTTAGATATTATCTTAGGGTGGTGAGAAGAAATTGGTTGTTGAGGCATAATATACATTCAGAATATAATTCAAAGGAAGATCGCTTAAGACACGTGGAGTTACTTAGATAGAGCAGTGGCAACCATTTTTCAAGTCAAGTTTTCACCTTTAGATAAACTGCGAATTTCAGGAAGTCAAAAGAAAGAATGTTTTCAGGAAAGTGCTCCTTCCTAATGGCATCGACATTTTGACATTCATACACCTAGTTGAAAACTGCTCCCTAGTACAAACCAGTTACAGTCGCAGTAGTTACTAAAAAATTTATTTTGGTAGATTGGAAAGCATCCATGTGCAGTTAAAATTTGTTTGACGAAAAGTCACTATAAAATCTTCTTAAGGCATTATATGTAACTTCTTGTGAAATCAAAACCCCGGTAATTTTTCAAGAAATACTAACTAAATAAGTAAAACAAAAATACGGAATTTTTTGTTAGCATTTTGAATCGAGCAATATGATATTCTTTTCCTGTTTGGGGATTCGCATCAATAGGGAATCATACGATTTTTATTTGTTTCAATTACATATTGATAAGACAAAATGGAAAATATTGTTTGAATTGTATATACACAAGGGTTTGACAATAGATGAAAAATCAAAATAACAGATATTCACAGAAATAAAATTAGATTTATAAAGATCAGTGGGTAAATTTAGGAGTTGTACTTTCGTTAAAATTGTAATAGTTTAAATTTACGACTGCATTCATAACTAGTGTGGTAGTTTTCAAACCAGGGTTCAAAAGAAAAAACTTATACTCACAAAAATAACTGTTATTGGAATCCAAATCTGATAAACAAAGAGGTTTTCTTTTTAAAAAAATATATCATTAGAAAAAATGCAGACATCGTTTATTGCAGTTCTGATTTTAGCTGTATGTCTCTTCTTACATTAGTGATTAAATTTTCTTTGAAAAACATTCTAATGCCCAATACATGAAACTAATGTGAATTGGTAAAAGGAATAAAAGGAACGGGCTTAAAGCTTTATTGATGCAAATTTGTCTTAATCTTACTTTTTAATTTTTTTCTTCGCTTTGTTGCAAAAATAGTGTAAAAAAGGGTAATTTGTTTATTTTTAAGTGCTTTCAAATGATTC
>BGPR01025307.1:3212-22436 GCA_013235015.1 Araneus ventricosus | reverse complement strand
AGGTTTCCATAAATTCAACCATTTTTCGACGGTTAATTTATATCTCATTTTAAACAATTGGTTATTTGAAAAATTTAATCTTCTAACTAGGAAACGTAATATCTTTTGACCTTTTACTTTCAAACATTGATTAAATTTCAGAATAAGATCTTTTTTCCTTCTCGTTAAAGTTTCTTATCAGCTATTTAAATTGCATAGAAAATCAGAGATTTTCTTACGTTTCAAAAACTAAACAAACTAAAGCAAATAACTCAGCAATCATAAAATATATACAATATAGCTTTTAATTTCAAACTCATGAACTCATTTAGATACTTATATCAAAATTAAATATATATCCAGCATTATTTACAGTATCAAAAAATGTTCATTTCAGTAAAAATAAATATTACACAAGTTTAAAAAAAATTAAATTGGGATTCCATCCAATTATTTCTCAATTTCTTATTTTCATAACACACTTGAAAGATAAAACACTACATACAATAATTATAAACCGGGTGTTCGGATACCATCGGTCAAACTGAGAACATAAAATTCGTCTAATGAACCATACCTCTTAGATGCATACTTTTCGAGCAGAAACCGATGTGCTAAAAGGTATGGTTCCAAAAAATATATGGCGTCACATGAGAAAAATAAGTTTTATTGAATCTCACGAAACTGCAAACCATGATCACCAGATCTTATTCCTTTCCATTTTTCCCTATTGTTATATATACAGAATTCGGTATATCGAACCCCAGTTACTTCTGAAAGTGTTTTAGTCTCCTTCTCTCGTAGATAGCCAGAATACGACGCACACACGTATATCTTGAAATACGCGTTGGTAGTCCTCAGCAGCTTCGAGGGCATTTCAGAAAATTAAGTTCCCTATTTTTACATATATATTTTCTTATATCATCGTGAATAGATGGCGATAGTGTTTCATAAGAGTTAAAGTTTCTATATTATTAATTCTTTCTAGAAAAATCAATCCATAAGCAATTAGTGACCATTCAAAAAGGCGAACAGACTAAGCAAATGGTTCAAGGAAGAAGTGTAATCAGTAATTCATTTTTACTCACGTATACTCATAAATTAAATGCATAATTTAAATTGAATTCCGATGATAACTTATTCGGAGGAAAAATAGCCCGTTACCGTTCATTGGTTTCACTGTGAAACCACAAATTTCTTGAAAATAAAAAATGCTAATTTGTTTCCTTTGCGTATCAGTGTTTATGATAATTTACATGTCTAATACTCGTTTTTGAAATAAAGTTAGTAATTTTCAAAGCGAAACATGTAGTGAATTTGAAGAGGTTAACGTCACTATAACTGAAAAATTATATGTAGCTCTATTACAGATAATTTAAATTTTTGAAATTATTATATTTTTAAGATCAGTCTTTTACAATACCGATGAATGATAAAGCATACAACCAGTGAAGTTTGCTCTTCCTACGAATCTCAACAGTTTTTAGCATCCGGCTCGTTTCACTGCATTGTAAAATAAATCTTGAGGCTATAAGCGATCGCATTATCGCACGCATTCGTACGTCAATGCAAACGTTTTATTTATTTATCTGTAGAAATAACATTGAAACGCCAAATTTTTAGTACTTTGTAGAAAGTCGAACTTCTCATTAAATATATTTATAAAAAAATTTTGCTTTAATCTAAGAACTTTTTACTTCGTAAATTGGGTTTTCTTTTTCGTGTTTTGACAATTCATCGAATTAGTTGATTAAGTCAACTGTAGTTTTCTTTTCTCAGTTTAGATTGAAAAGTCCCAGCTTTATATTAAATTGAGAACTATGGATTTTAACATCATGGTAGTTGCATGTAGAAAAAGTTTATGTAGAAAATATTTATATTAAAATAGTGGTAAAGCTTTATAATAATGCCTATGCACATTGAATTGTTTTGTTTATTATGTTGTTTAAAGCACAATATGTATTTGGTAAATGAATACGGATGTGAATGATTCTAAATCAAATCTGTTTAACAAATACTTACTAAATATTTCAAAAGAAAATTGTGATTCTTCGAAATTAAGTACGATTCGTGACTTGTGTGTTCGAGAAATATAAGAAAACAATATCCCGTTGTGAAATATCAAGAAAATAAAAGATTTACTCTTTAATTTTGTAACTGTTTTGATTGTCATGAACGTGACATCACCTAGAAGAAATTTTAGTATTATTTAATGATATTTAAAAAGTTGTTTTTCTTTCATTAAGAAATTCAGTATAATAAAAATTTATAAATGTTATGTAAAAACATGATTTTATTAGTGCACTGATTCTTTTTATCAAAAATCTGGATATCAAAGCAAAAATCGTAAAAAAGAAGACATAAAAACTCACAAGTAATTTGGAATTGTAATAAAAAATATAATATGATTAAATATGAATTAATATTTAAGAGCCCTGCTTGTTTTAATAGTTTTTGTGGACTAATTTCTTTATTGAGATGTTTTAAGCTTGTCACTCTTTTCTGATTTTTGCTTTAAGCTCCAGATTTTTAAAAATATTTTTTCTACATTTTAGTACATTAACAAAAACTTGATTTAATGAAGTTTATTATTTTCTGAATTTTAGTCGCCAAAGCATTTTATAATTAGTTTCTATAATTAATATGGAACCATGGCATCAATTTTTCTCAATTTCAGTACTATATACCAATTCTCGTATTTAACCAAAACTAAATAAAATTAAGTGATTAAATGATGAAAAAGTTCTGAAAATATTAAAATTTTGTATTTTCATCGAGAACACACGATTATCAGAGTTACTAGAACTCTAGCATAGCGGGTAATAGGCGAAAACATCCGATTCGGTGAGATTAACCCTTTATGTACCGAATTGACTAAGTAGCAACTTTCTAATTTTGTTTTTAATCATTAGATAATTTTTTTATGTAGAATAACCCTGGGAATGAGGTAAACAGTTTTTAATTGATTAAAATTACTTAATTAATTTAATTAATAATTGAAGAATTTTAATTTCTGCCTTCAGCTGCCGTTTACCGCTTGTTACTGGAACTCCATTCTCCGTGCTCTTTTGAATACTGTCAGGAAAAACGGCCATATTGCAAAGATATGAACGTGATTAAAGCAGTACTTTGAAGTACCGTCGGTAGATAAAGGGTTAACACAGAAGTTTTTGAAATAACTCTACCGATATACGAGAAAGAATGCTGAAAAAGTGATAGTAAATGCCATAAAAAATTTAAATGATGATTCGAACATCAATTTAGAAACATCGTTTCTGAATAGATAGTCGAATTTGAGGCTTGATACAGGCTTTATTCGCTTATATCTAATTTCTATTTAAAATCTTCTCTTACTTATAGCAGCGATAACGGACACACATAAAATGTATTTAGTATCGTCGCAACGCGCGTGGGCATCATTGTGAATTATTGCCTTTTTTTCCTGCCCTTGGCTACAGTGCCGGTTTAAGCTCTCTAGAGAGCCCTTAGGCAATGCATGTCTCGGCCCTCCTTTATTCTTTCTCAACTTCTAAAACCAGATATTTTTGTATTGATTAATTTAATCTCTATAAAAGGAGATTTTAATAGCAGATTTCGACAAGTTGATACAGTAAAACATTTAATTGCAGATCATTTTCAAGAGAGTTGATTTCGGTATATCTCCTATAAAAAAATTCAAATTTAAGAGTGATTTTTTACAAATAGTGAAAAAATTACATATTTTAAACACATTCTAAATACTATTTAATTATTGGATATTACATTTTTTTTAAATTACAAAGCAACATAATGTAAACTTGCAAAATATAATTAAATAGGAAAGTTGTTAGAGTAGGGTTCCAAAATATAAATGATACTTGATTTTAATTTGAATAATTTCATTTGCACGACTTTCGTAAATTAAATGAAAACACAAAATTAAACTATTCTGAAATACCTGAAAATTTTTTAATATTTCTCAAAAGCCCCGGGGCCTCTTAATGTTGTGGGGTCCATAGACAGTTGCCTACTTTGCCTATTTGATAAACCGACCCTGCTTGGCGAAGAATGCTGCCTCTATTTTTTCAACATTCAGGGCGATTTTCCATTTTACGAACCAATACTCAAGCAGGCCGAGATGTCGATTTACTGTGATTTTAACGAAATTTGCTATTCTTTTCTTAACCCATTATAGCCGTGTCGTTCGCGTATAATCCTATTATTGTGCTACGGGTTTTTTTTACTCACAAAAATGGAGTCTCTGAATTTCTTTTCACTAAAATACGAAGTGATAAGCTTTATTATGTGAGGATGGTATTTCTACTCAAATAATTTATGGAGCAGACCTTCAATCTTGACTTTATCAAAAGCCTTTCCCATGTCCAAGACCGCTACTTTGGTTTCTTTCTTCTCAAACCCGGACGTGCTGAATTTCGTAAATCTAAGTAATTGATAAGTTGTTCATAAAGATTTCCGAAAGTCAAATGGCTCTGGGCAAAGGATTTTTTTCTCACTTAGAGGTGATTGTTTAATTTATCTCTTATAAAGATTTCCGTGAGTTTACTTAAAGTTGAGAACAACGAGATCGGTGGTATACAAATCACCGGATTTGTCGGATATTTACTGGGTATGAAGATCGTAACTATTTCCCTGGTTTTCCAGCAATTTGGAAAATGATTAAGTTTGAAAACGCTGCTTATTATACCTGTCAGTTTGTAAATTGATTTCGAAGCATTTTATTCTTGGCTTCATCGATGCATATGCTTTTTTGATGTTAAAGTTTTTGACATGCACAATTATTTCTGATGGTTGAATTTTATGTGGTTGTTACTCTTACTCCCGGGGGGATTAAATCTTTTAATGTTTTCAGATACTATTATTTCTATTTCTTCGTGCTGTAAGTTATTTCGACAGAAATGGTTTTCGAGACTTTAAACTATTAGGTTTGCTTCCCTGCAGACCATGAAAGCTAGGCCTCATTCCCGATGTCTTGAGAGAAGAGTCTCGTACTGGCATCTACAGTTTGAGACTAGTTAATTAGCAGGTATAGAAAAGGCTTCTCTTTCACCACTTCACTGATGAATGACACAATTCGTGTTTTTACGCCTTATTGTTATTTTCCGTGAGACTTTGCCAACAATGAGAGGCAATTTTGTTTTAATTTCGTTTTTTCCAAATCTACTATGTGGATTGACGATTAAACAACAAAAAAGGAAAGTAGTCTGGTTCATTTTTTACGTTGCAATTAAATACAAATTTTGTGCATTATTTAATATAAATTGGATGCTTGAGAAATACCGATTTAAATAGAGACGTGACAAAATATATAATCAGACAACCCATTTTCTATAAAAAAAATCTTCCCCTTCTTTTCGGTTCATTAGAAATAAAGAAACAGCATTTTGTTGTCAATACATACGTTTGTTGTTATTCATGTCTCACTACAAAGTTTGCGACAGGTATCTCTGGAAACACCCGGGATTACAAATCATCCCGCGAGAAAAAGGTGCACAGAGGGTGATGCATCTTAACAGCTCTTCAATGCATACATTTAATATATTTCCAAAATAATTTGTGAAGAATTTAATTTCAAATATATTTATTGAATCTTACAAATTTACATTCTATTGATTTCAATCTGAAATTCATTTTCTTACTCTATAAATTAAAAAGAATTTCAACATCCAAAAATAAATTATTTTAAAATTATTACTGAAAAATTCTACTTAGTTTGTACTGCAAATTTTTTTAAAAAAAGTTTTAAAACATCCAAGTAAACAAAAGTACCCGTAAGTTTATGAAGAAAAACCTTTAAAAAATGGGACAGACGCCAGTTCCACTTCCTCTTAAAGGATGAACAGTGGTGGTGAACAGCTCGGTGGATCTTTGCATTGACGGATCTTTGCATTGACCGTTGGAATATGCCAGTTCCAACGGTAAGAAAAACTCCATTGATGGGATGACTTGGTCATTAAACACGTTTAACTGCTGCGACTTCAATTTATTGTCGAATAATGTTTCTGATCTCAAACCAGAACCATTGAAGCTACCACAGACCAGAATGCCGTTAGCCTGCACATTTGGCACTATGCATGAATGATCCATCGCTTCTTTGAGTTTCCTTCTAACCCTACCTCGCCCATTGTTCTGTAATAGGCTGAATATTGACTCATCAGACCTCATGACATTTCTTCACTGCTCAGCAATCCAATCTTTATGCTGCTTAGCAAATTGGAGTCATTTTTGTGGTTAATCATAGAAACAATTTGTTTTCTTTTGGACCTACAGCTATTCAATCCCATTCCTTTAAGTTATCATCGCATTGTGAGTATTGATATTCCCCAATGTCCCATGTTAAACATTGCCGTGAGTTCAAGTGTTGCTTTTTTACAATTTTTCTTCAGCAGTCCCTTCAGATATCTTCGGTTAGAAAGAAAAGAGTTTTTTTCGACCGCATTTATTCCCAGATTTTGACGATTTACCACTACCCTTCCAGGTTTCAATAATGCGCTGGACGTTTCTCAAACCAATTCCAGTAATTTCAGCCATCTCATTAGTCTTTTCTTTGAATGAAGCAGGTCAATAATTTGACCCTTTTAAAAATCGGAAACATCTTTTCCGCGTCCGCGTTGAAACACTTCTCATATGTTTGTTACAGAAACAATCATTACACAGTAATTCAGCACTTAATAAAGTATAAATTTGCAGCCGTGCCTTTTAAATAGATGTAATACCAAGTCAAACAGGGGCTCTTCTGTATTTGCATGTTTATTCTACATGGCGACTTTTTTTCGGCCAGGAAGTGTACATTGAGTGGCTCCTATAAAAAAAATTCGGAAAAAAATATTAAAAATTGTATGAGAAGAATCATTTAGAAAACAGATGAATTTTTCTAAAAGAAATAAAATTTTTAAATTTGTAACTTTTGAACTTGAAAAATATTTTAAAAATTTAAATTTCTGCACAGTTTACATCTATCTGTTACAAAAATAAAGTTTTGGGAGCCAAGTCCGATTAAAGCTAAAACATAAATAAAAAATTGCGTGTGTAGGAAATTTTACATTCTTTAATTTGCAGATCACATGTAATTTGAAAATTCAAAAATTTTCGAGATATCCAAGAAAAACTGAAAAAAGGGGAGGAAATCCAAGATGGCGGCAAATTTTGATATCTATTATCTGAGAAAGTATTAAAGTTGGAAGAAAAATATAAGTATGTACTTATAGGGAATTTCACGCTCTTATATTTGTTAAATCAATTGTAATTTGGAAACTGAAAAGTTTTCGAGATATTCGGAAAAAATTTTAAAAAGTGGAGATGAAATACGAGATGGCGCCGTCAGCTCACCCCCTCCCCCGGGGACTTTTAGTATGTTCATCAGAAGCCCCTCACGAACATGTGTACCAAATTTCAAAACTATATGATTTCATGTTTTTTCAAACCCTCCGTTGAATGGATTATCTACCTTCTCTCCACTTGTGTAGGTGAGTAACTGTGCTTTATAACTCAATCTGTTTTAATTCACTGCCTCTGTTCAGGGCATAGTGTAAATTAAATTTATCTTGTTTTCTCCCCGCAGACCGTTTTTTGGCCTTACACCCGTTTGCGTAGGCTGGTCGGTGTCGGTCTAAAACAAAACAAAAAAAAACATGTTTCCCGAGTGCGCACATCGCCGCCCGATAAAGGCAAAGCGTTCTCAGGGCTGCCGTCTGGTGGAGAGAAACGCAGTTTCCAGCGTTGGCGTGAATATGTTAAGCAACCAAAATCAGTGCATTTATCACTGATATTTGGATATTTTTTTAAGGAGAAGTTAATGTTTTCATAGATTTTTTTCCTATTTTCAGAATTGACACTCTTCATCACGAAGCCTGTAAAATATAGAATTTGGTCTGAGTTTAATCGCGAAATTGTATTTCATTACCTTGGCATATTGTGGAACCTTCCTACCATGTTATCACTCAATAAAAGATATTCTATGATGTTTCTCGAACCTGACAATACACCAGACATAACACCTCAGAGTAATGAAGTTGAACTTAAATACTGTCATTGAATTTTTAATGTTCAAATTTTTAATCCTACAAACATTTTCTAAGCAGCTTTATATTTAAAAAGACTCGAATAAAAAAAATCTTTTTTCTCTCTTGTAGTCTTGATTTTTTGTAAAGCACATCGACTTTTTATACTCTTTAATTTAATCTAATTTGCTTCATGACTGTAAAGATTAAATTTTGTAATCGACTTTTCGTTTTTTTCGGATATGTACACTTGAATCTTGATGACAATATACCTTTTTAATACAATAAAATCTCAGTTAACCGAACTCGGGTTAATCGAAACCCGGGTAATCCAAAATATATCTGAAATCGCGATTACAGAAAAAGAACCATAATTTGATGCTTGGAAATAATCACGAAGGCAATATTTTTTTTCCAACGGTTTCCCAAACTTTTTCTTTTAATCCTCCCTAATAAGGTCAGTGATTAATTTTAGAATGCAAAAAATAAAATTAAGGGATTCTAACAATAATTAACGGATTGAAACACTAATAATTACGATATTGTTTACATATTCCTGCCAGGCGCATTTTGCCCAAAGTCGTCAGTGTGAGTATTCAGACCGACGAAGGGTTAACTTTAATAAGTTGTGTAGCCTACGAAGAGAGAGTTTTTAATTCTTCTTCTCTAAAATAATTTCAGAATTACATAATTGCTATTAGATACAAAATAGTAATAGGTGATTATGACTTAACCTAAAAAATCATCATCCGAAACGGCTCCCCCTCTGTTTAGTTCCGTTAAACGGGATTCTATTTTATTTTCAGAACTTTATCATTAGTTAATTGATTTAATCACGCCTTGATATCATACCGGAAGCGCTACATGGTAGAGGATTTGAGAAATTTATATTAAGCTTTAATGTAGCTTATAATAACAATTTAATATATATATATATATATTAAACTTAATATGTCGAAAATAATTAAAAGAAAAAATCCCACTTTTTTAAAAAGACTTACAGAAACAGTTTTCAGTAAATTATTTAAATTTTTCTTGACATCTGATAAACAAAGTTTAGATGATAATTTACAAATGAACGGAATGCGTTTTTGTTCCAATCTAAAAACGTTTAGCTTCGCGTACTGTTTTATTCGCATTTTGATAGTTCATCCGGATAAAAAGATAACGATAAATCTTACCGGCGATGCTCAGGATTAAAATACTTTTGAATAAAATATTATAATACAAAAAATCCTGTTTTTTAAATTAAAATGGGATCATGAATTAAAGCAATCTATTTTTAAAAAACGCAGAAAACTCATTTTATCAGTAATATTTGTTATATTAGTGCTTCAATTTTTTTTTACAAATACTTAAGTATAAGAAATGTTCTAATGGAATTTTTGGGACATTAACTTATTTTTAGATTAATAAAAAATTGAAAATGAACCAAATCAAAAGTTTTTCCTGGAATAAATTTTGAATTGTCTGCTTTTGAACATTTCTTTTAGTGTTTTCCAGAATTTTGTTAAATTTTTGGCAACAGTTCTTCGCATGTCGATTTTTGTTCATAAACACTAATAAGAATAGGGGAGACTGGGGCAAGTTTACACAAGGCTTATATTTCAAACACCATTGGTCGGTGGGGACTACATGTCGTTTCAGAAGAAGTGTCTCGTCTTCCATTAATACTCACGCAAGTTTGGAGTCAGTCTTAAAAGTGGATCGTGAACTGGACAACTTTTTCTGATTTTTTACCAGTTGACTAAATTTTTACCCTTACTTATTGGCTTTAACAGAGCTCGTGCTATTTGAATATTATAACTTATTATGGATTATCTTCTTAGTTTGTTCTTTTGTGGTTATTTTAAGCTATTTAGTTGATTATTTTTATTATGAATTAAGCTTATATGCTGAATCATTAAAAAAAATGGCGATGGGGCAAGTTTACACTAAGTGCATGGGACAGGTTTACACAGTGTGAAAACTTGCTCCATCGCCAATTTTTCTGTTATAACTGGCACAAGTGGCACTTGCATTACAAAGTCATTCGCAACACCTGAAGATGTGAGGCCAATTCAAAAAGTAAGGCCAAGTAAAAGAAGTAACAGAGGTAGGGAAAAAAGACAAACATCAATTCTTACAGATACACCTGTAAAAGATGCTTTACAAATATAGAAGGAAAAATCAGTAAATAGGAAATTAGCATCAGCCCATCATTTTATGTCTCAGTCAGTGAGCTCCATTAGAACACGTTATAATAATGAAAAAAACAGTGTGGATAAAAAATTTAAAAATAAGAAAAATCTTGTTCTCAAAGAAAATTTGGGAAATTTTGAGCATAAAAAAAAACAAAAAACCAAGAAAACTTTTGATTCTGATCACGATGAAAATTGCCTGTGAATTTACTATTTAAATCCATACTAAGTGTCAAGATCTGGCGAACAGTGGGTACAATGCACTGAATGTAAGAGGTGGGCTCATGAAGATTGTATTACCAATGGCAATTCAAAATATTTTGTGTGTATGAATTGTGAGAGTGATTTTGAAAACTATTAGGATTCACCGTAATTGTTTATAATCTATTGTGTACTTTTTGAAATTAACTAGGTTTCTTTGCATTTAATGTTTTGTATTTTATTCGCTGTAAGCCTTCTAGTTAATCGTTTCTGGTGGTGTGTAAACGTGCCCCAGACAAGGGGCAAGTTTACACAGGTGACATCATGGTTAAGAAAATGGTATAATTACAAAATATAATAATTTAAAGTGTTTAAAAATATACACTGCATGTCTTAAAGTCTAACTAATAAATTGGTAATGAAAATGAAAGAAATACTTTAAAGCCTTAAAGCAGAAAAATAAAAGTTTAAAAAGTGTGTAAACCTGCCCCGGTCTCCCCTAATGTTAAAAATTGTGTATAAAATAAATTTTGAAAAATTATTAAAATGAGAGAAACAAATTGAACGGAAATTAAATAAGTGTCACTGAAAAGCTAATTTTTAAAAAATTAAATATGGTGTAAAATTAGTTTTTGTTAAATAACATTTTCGAAGGATATTGTGGAAAAACGCCAAAATCTTGCTAAAATTCAAATTACCTTTTGTTTTTTGTAAAGTTAACAGCGACCTTTATCTTGTTTCGAAGATCTTATGTGCGGAATTTCTTCGAGATTGAACAAAAGCTGTCGATTTGAATAAATTAACACACATAGAGACATACACTTTGCACAAAAATATGTACAATAAAAATTCAAAACCACAACCTCCTAACTACAGAGATTAAGTCTATAACAACTTACATTATTAGAATGCTTGCCTGTCAACGACATTTCTGGACCGTGCTGTTGTCAAAAATCTATTTCATCTCCTTACAAAAGCTTTACAATATTTGACTATGTTCTAATTTGAGCGATTGACTTATGTTTTCTTTTAGGCATCGTAAGAACACAACTCTGAATCTAGTAATACTCAAAGTTATATATATTCAATTAAAATATTACTTATTTATTATTTCGTAGAAAACGCAGGTAAAGATGACAAGCGATATTAACTGTATAGTTTTTTTAATCGAATTAAATAAGCTTTAGAATTCTTTTAGAACCAATGAAAACAATGCCAAACTATATTTGAAAGAAAAACAGAAATATCTGAAAATAATGCTAAGTTATTAGTTAATTGTATTGTTAAAGAGTATAATTAAATTTGCATTATTTCAAGATTGTGTACGTATAGTCGACTTTTTATTAAATTTTGAAAAATTAATAAAAATTGAATGCAAAAGTCACAGATATAAAATTGATATCATTGAAAAGGTAAAATTTTGAACTTTAGGATGGTATAAAAATATTTTCGGGGGATACTTTGCTCCGAACATACAGCGGATAAAAGATTTCAGTTAATTTCTAATTAACTGACTGTTTAATTAACTTTTGAGATTCGGAAAGTTAACAGGTGTCTTCCCCTTATCTTATTTAACAAGTTTGAAAAGCTTGGTTGAAATCAGTGAAGTTGTTGAGTAGGAGATATGGAACATACATTCCTACAATGACTTTTATTTATATTAAGATTACCAGTTCGGAAATAAGAATCCAAACTTCATATAAAAAAAAAATCAGATGAGACAAATCATTATTCAATTATTTGTTTTTTAAAAGAAAGCTTATATAGGAAAGGTTTACATTAAAATAGTGGTAGAATTTTAATAACCATGTCTAAACTCATTGAAATCATTTGTTTTAATATGCCCTTGAATGTATTATGTATCTTGGGGAAAAGGATATATATTTTAATGATTCTAAGTGAGATCAGTTCAAGAAATACCTTACTAAATCATTTCGTAAGATAATTGTCAATCTTCGGAATTAACCTCTTACAGGAGTTAAGTCTAGAACTACTTGTGCTGTTTTCAATTGATGAATGTTCAGGTCATTGCATTAGAGTTTGAGTTATTGCAAAATTTCATTTTGAAGCATGAAAAATCACAGTTTAGGAAAGTAAATTACACGAATATGAAAAAATTATCTTCTGCATATAAAAAATGGAAGCGCAAATAATTTTCTACGTTACAGAAAGCCAAACTGCTGAAATGTTTTCTTCAAATTTTTCTAATAAATGCTATGAAACATAAGAAAACTTTTAAGGAAAGTTAATTAAATTAATTAAATAGTCAATTGTTAATTAAAACCTAGTTTAGAAATGCAAATAAGCAGTTCAAGCTCTTCTGCTAACATACTTATAAGCTAAATAACCCTATATCGAGTTATATAGGTTGTATAGGTTATAGTTTAATATTAATAGCTTAGAGAGAAAATTAACTCTCGGAGGTTTTTAAAAAACGTTTGTTTTAACTTATATTCTCATTTTTATTACAGAACGTTTAAAGCTAAAAAAGGATTTTGTGAATTAGAATATTTTATATAATTATAATTTTTTAAGTTAAAAATATCTGAGTTGAAAATGTTTTTATCCCGATCAATACCGAGTATATCAATTAGTTTATATATTAATTTATAACTTCGTCAAAAATAGCTATTCGTTCATTTTTAATGTGTGTATTATGTAAGTACAAAAAATTTATTTATTTAATTTATCGAAGATTGTCATGTTGCTGAAGTTACTGATTTGAGTTTTAATTATAAATATCAATCACGATCTGTGATTTGTGTGTTCGAGATATTTAAGAAAACAGTTTAACGTTATGAAGAATCAAGAAAAAAAAAGCATTATTCTTCATTTTTGTAACTATTTTAATCATCATGAACGTTAAATCACCGAAAAAAATTTTAGTATTATTTAATAACTTTTAGAAAGCTGTGTGTTTCGTTAATAAATACAATACAATTCGTTAATAAATAAAATACAATAATATTAACAAAAAAGTGATTTTAAAACGTTTATTATTTTCTAGATTTCAGTCTTCAATACAATTCATAAATAATTTCTATAATTAATATGAAATCGTGTTATCAACTTTTATAAAATTCGATACTATATCACCTCTCGTATTGAATCAAAAATAAATAAAATTATGTGATCAATTGAAGAATTATCTCTGAAAATTTTAAAATATTTTAATTCCATTGAGAATACACAATTATGCAGAGTTTCAGAACTCTAGAATAATAGGGAATAGGTGAAAACTTGTGAACCGATAAGATTACCGGATAATTTTTTGAAATAACTCGCTCAAATTACAGGAAATGATGCAGAAAAAGTAAGAGAATACGTCCTAAAAAATTTAAAGGAAATTTGATCATCTATTCAGAATTATCGTTCCATATTTATGTTTCAGTTTGTTATATTTTTCTTTTTAAAAAGTTACTCTTACTTATATAGCAGCGATAAAGTGTAAAGAAAAATTTTTTATTAGTGTCGTAGGAACACGTGTGTTTATTAATGCAGAAAACTAAACAAAGACAGTATTACTGTAAAATATGCTTGAAAATCCACCACCGGCCCTACCGAAGGAGGTACGTACAATCATTGGAGAAGGAACTCACGCTTCCCCATTACAGTACACACGTCCAGGAGCGAGAACCCGCTTCCTTAGCCGCCTGCTTCATCCCCACGTACTCGAGGTTCATTAGATAGGATATATGAGGCTAGTACGCCAGCCTACAAACTTTACCAAATTAAAAGTGATAATTTAAACCATCAAAGACGCTACATCATGCGTTTTTGCTAGCTATACATGCCGTTTTCACCATAAAAAGAAGGAACAAAACATTCTGCTGAAGTAAGATATCCGTTGACACTTTTCGCAAACTTATTGAAACTACATTTTTCACGAATTTTTTTAATAACCTGAATAATGTATAAAACCTTATATTTGAACTATTTTTAAATCTGAAATTACATCATCTTTCACAAATATTTGCGTGCTGTAATAAGAATGTCCATTCAGCTTGAAATCACTATATTATTTCGGTGCGAATTTTTTCACTACTTTTTTCGCAGGTTTCGATTTCCCATTAGGAAACCTAGGACATAACCGAAAGTACAGCAATCAGGAGACACAAATACGGGAGAAACAACAGCAAAATATTCATAATTTTGTCAGTAATATTTTTAAGAGGCCATATAAAATGCTGCATTACTAATTTATAATCATATACAGGTGGCGTAAGTACTGGGAGTTTATTCTAGTGGAATTTTCTAATAGAGAAAGTAGTCGTTTTTCTACAATACCAAGCTAATTTATAGATGCGAAACAATTATTAAGTACTATACATGCATGGATGGATATTAAATATTGAGATATTCTGGGGAAGTTTAGAGTTGGAATAAAGAAACTGCTGAACAGGTATTTAACCGTTACCACCGCGGAAGCGTGTTCTCTGTCTCTCTTTTCGCGCATACGGCCTATTCTTCTCGTTACCAGAAATCTAAATTCGACTGTGACGATTTCACAACTTCGTCGAGGTTCTGAACATAAGCGCTTGGGTAGTCAGAGAGGTCATTACGTAAGCTACTTACGGTTGATTCACGCTGCCATCTATTTTGGAGTAAACTTACCCTATTAGCACAAGATATTTTACGATGTCTTCACGATCTTGCTACTATATTCTGAGTGCCCCACAACATCGTAAAGATATCGCAAGAATATTGTACTCTATGTTTTACTAATAGGGTTCCAAACATAGCTAACTGTACTACTACATACATAAATAAATTTAATAACAATGTAATATAAAATGTATTTAATCTGCCCATAACTACCACTTACACGTTCTTGCTGACATTTCGTTCATTTGCGATTTCTTTTTGACATACTTTGAAACACTTGTCAAAATTAAAAGTCCTAAAACAAACAAAAATCACCTTCCATTTATTCAGCATATACAGTAAATTATCGTTTTGTATACGTTTCAATTTAAACTTCATTTTCATCTCGAGCCAATCTGAAGAAATGTAATGACAAAGTACTACTTCGTTTATACAACGCTAAGCTTCGGCTATATGATGTTTATCTCCCTTTCTAAAATTCACAAACTTTCTGCTGAGTCATTATTTCTCCGTTCATATTAAGAAATTAACTTTTCCTAGAAAGCAAGGTAGGGGGAGGTATAACATCATTTTTCTCTCTACCATTTCCAAACAAAAGAACTTTGGATGAGTAGAACATAAGGGACCATTCCAAGGCTGGATTGTGGAGAACGGGAGGGTCAGTTCAGATCACTTCAAAGGACTCATCTATCTGATAATTTCATCATTATCGGATTTCTATGTCTTCAAACAGTCATATTTTTACTGTAATACTGCTCAGTTTGTTTCTAAAAAAACTGAAATTTCTCGAATACGTAAGACACTTTCATTGAAAAGTAAAATTGAAATTTTAAAAGAATTTGAAAAGTGTACAGGATTAACAGAGCAGAACAGTTAAAACAATTCGATATTCCATTTCAACTCTGAAAATCATTTTATATTACAGAAAAAAGTCAGACCAGATAGAAGCTTGTGGAAATTTCTGTTTGGAGAAATTGCGAGCACAAAAACGCAAATTTCCTAAAGAAGAAGGCAATTTCATGAGGTTTTTAACACAATGTCGTGCATAAAATATTTCCGTTAATGGATCCATGCAGATAGAAAGTGCAAATTAAATACCTTGGATTTCCTTCTATTCAACGCAAGGGCCAGGAATTTCGCCTTACCGCGCCATACGAAAGGTTAAAGTTATATTAATGTAAAAGTATTAAAAAAACTGAGAGAAGGACAGATTTAAAAATGTACTCTAAACTTTTAACGTAATTTAAATGATTGGATGAAACTTTATGTACTTTAAAAATGTAAAATGTTAACATGAGACGCTTTATCAAATAAAGTTGATAATGAAACTGAAGGTGTTTAAAAAAATTGGAAGGGCTGAACATTGAAATTTGTTCATTCTGATAGTTTATAGCGGTCAGACATATGACAATTGCATCATGAGTACATTGGTGGTGGTTGTCGGAGTAGCAAGTGAAGCTGAGTGTATGTTGTATGCCCAATGCGCAAATGAGTTAAAACAGTATCTTTTTTGCTGTCCGTTAGTGAATTCCAATGTTGGATATGAGGATTGACATCGTGAAGTTTGTTCTGTGTCTCCAGTTCAAATTACATCTACCATTTGGAATAAAAAAAGCATTTTAGTTCCAAATTATTCATTTTTTATCAAATGGATGACATCATAAGTTCAAAATAGTATTTCAAGTCAAGACGTAAGCGGGAATACTAAATATGTACAAGCTAAAAAAAATGACGAATAGGTTCTAAAAACTGGTCAAGCAAAGTTCATGGAATCCAATTAAACCCATTCAGAGTGTTGATTAAATTGGCCTCATTATTCCTCTCCTGCCTGCAAGAACTCTCGCATTTAAAAGTAACAATTGCTATGGTGTAAAGAATTCGAAATATCGCCTCGCACTTTAACTTTGTGACAACGCTGATGTGAGGGATAAGACGAGTCCTCTAATCTTATGAAAGTCATAGAAGCCGAGGAATTTTAAAAACTCTAAAATCTTGCCAGTAAATTATGAAGCAAATAAGAAAGTATACATGACCGCTAACATTTCTATTGAATGGCTCAAAATAAATGATAAAAATATGATAAAACTTAATTTTTTTCGCTTTATAATTCAATGTGCTCGCCCTCAAGAGATTGACTTTTCGCCACATGGGAAAAAGACCTGGGAATCATAATATCTTAAATGTTCAGTACAGAAAGCGTTTACTTCCACCAGCATTTCAAAGAATAAAAAGAGGAAATATTCATGGGAAGATAAACGTACGTTAGGTGATAAATATCATCTCCTTAACATGAATAGGGTCATATATAAAACTTTCATATTAATCAGAATCTGGAACAAGATTTTTTTATCATTTGAAAACTGTCTTTTTATATACTTCGCATACGAGACAGTAAAAAAAAAATCAATGAAATGGATTCGATTCATAATGCAGTATTGAATACTCAGAGACAAACAGCAAGTCAGACGACGATTAAAGATCTTTCTTAGCAAAATGACTACCTTCATGCTCAAATCGTACAAAATAAAAATGTATAACTAGTACGCAAGACATGCATTAAAGGTATGATTTTTTGCCCTTTTATTGATAAATGATTAATTTAAAAAATAATTATTAATTTTAGTACTAGATAGAATGTACTAGTATTTACTTAAAAATTTCTACTTATTACTTTTGATTGAATCTGTTTTAGTAACATTAGTTTTAAAATAATCAAAATAATTTATCAAAAGTCCATTGATTTACG
This sequence comes from Araneus ventricosus, assembly GCA_013235015.1. Taxonomy (NCBI): domain Eukaryota; kingdom Metazoa; phylum Arthropoda; class Arachnida; order Araneae; family Araneidae; genus Araneus; species Araneus ventricosus. Next base: position 4,728 of record BGPR01025307.1, on the reverse strand, counting down.
TAGATTGAATTCGCTAATTAAGTCATTCCAAAATTAGTTTCGTTAAACTCAGTTACCTAACAGAAAGGGACTCAGTAGGCAGCAACAAAAACTCCATCTTATAAATAAACATAATATTTATTTCACAGGAACGAAACGAACGGTACATAACAGCAAGAATATACGAACACAGAAACTAGTCATACGAAAGAGAGAATTAAATCATCAATGGACATGAAACGGCGTGCAGCGTAACCAGGCGACATTCATGAACACTAGTTACAACACGCCTTATCATTTATACGTCGTTTTACATCGGTCACTTGAAAGATGCATAAACTATGCTTTCCTTATCTGTGGAAGTATGCATTGTGTGGTTTAGAAAAAAATAAAGCAAGAAAAAGCAATGAATTATGTTTTCATACATAGATGACAAAGAAAAATTACACATCCTTGTGCATGGTTTAAAACATCGCCTCTTACACAGGTCAATTTCTTAAGCAAATTATTAATAACTTTACGTAACATTTACCTACCATTATTAAACATAGTTCATGCTTAAAATTAAATTTTTAAATAAAAAAATTCAACAAACTATTGTTCTTAGGCCATAGTCGATGGACATTTTTTTAAACAATAACACAATTGGCTGTACTGGTTGCAATTTTACGGAATTTTCGTCAAAGGCGATTCACAAATTGGATAGTCTTGCGCCAATGAGACGACAAAGAATCTTTTGCACAGACAATGATGAGTAAGTTCTGGTCAATTATATTTTATAACTATTGCTGTTTAGGCCTTATACATTTACAATGAAGGAAACGTGCCTTTTATACGAGAAAGAAAAGTTATTGAAAAATTAAGCAGTTCAATTTACGGCATCGACCGAAAACAACCGCATAGAAAGTCCTAAACTTTTTAAATAGCATTTTAAGTATGAGAAATATATGACAGAGTGAAATCTAAAATATACCCCCTTTCAAGCAGGAAATGAAATCTCTCGGAGCAGTATCTCCTTTTTGGCGGCTGCAGTCAAATCCCATATCAAAAGATTTAAATCTTTCCAACATGCAGGTGTTAAGCAAATATAATTTAAATGCTGTTCATAAGAAATAGGCCATCTGTAACTTAACGACAAAAATGGAGTATTTTGCAAAAGTAGATACTAATTTCTTTAATAAAATAGGTAATCATATTAATCCGGAAGTAAAACATCCCGACAAATAACACGGAAATTTGGCAAAACTATAGGAACTTCAGAAATTTTCCAATTTTAAGGAAACTAAGATCAGCCACTACTAAAATTGGATTGCAATCTGTTAACAAGCATCTATGCAACAGAAACGGCCACCATCCAACAAGGAAAATGCAACAGTTTCCATTTCCACAACTGGTCATACCTGCCATAATTAGGTCAATTGATCCGTCGAAATTCCGATAGTCTCCGAATGCTAATTGTAGTCGGAGTGAAGACCTTTCATTCGAATTATCCATAAAATAATTGTATCATTTTTTCATAATATTAGAATAAAAGTAT
>BGPR01025306.1:0-22436 GCA_013235015.1 Araneus ventricosus | reverse complement strand
TTCGGATTTAATTCGATATAACAGACTCCTTGCAAGATCATTTTTGGAAAAAATAAGAGCAAAAAAAGAAAATTGTTAAAAATATTTTTATTACAAAATGACATATTTATATCAGCATAAGATCTATGTTTACAAGCAGATTCCCAGAATAAAATAAAAGGATCTTATGGAGACACTTAACAATGTTGTATGAAATATAATATACAGACATGTCCAAAAACTGCAATAATCATGTAAACAATATAAGTTTTAATATTCAAATTAATTAAATACAAATCTGAGATAATATACTCTATATTGCATGCAAAATTTCAACAAAAATATATCTTAATGGAATTTCCACTATACTAGATCAGGATTTCTTCTCGTGGAGATAACCGAATCGCAATAATTACAGGGTGTCCTCAAAGGACAATTACCCTTAAGAGAAAATCCTTTTTTACAACATTCTGCAGTAAAATGGAAATATTTGTTGATTTGTTAAAGAAATTTAATTGCATACAAGCAAAAATTTTAAATTAATGAGCTGACTTAAAATGAAATTAAATAATACGTTAATAAACAACAATTTATATGTTTAACAAAAAAAAAGTACACTTACAACCAATAAGTAACATATTTTTCTCTCATCTCGTCATTAAGAATATGCACTTATTTTCATTACCTGCATTAAAACGATACATGTTTTCCGTCTACACTCAATAAAACACTATAATATTACAAAATTTATTTTCAAGGTTATCGATTAACCGTTAACACTTTTTACACCCACAAAATATTTTAAAGCACATTTAACAGGTGTACGGTTTCCATCTAATGCACATCTGTTATAGCGTCGTTAAAGCATTACAATGTCAGGGTACTGTAAAACTTGAAAGAAAAGTAACAGTTCTGTAATACGTATAAGGAACGTACTGTATCATTTGAAAGTCATGGCATCAGACACGGGGACATGGTGCGGCGTTCTGTATCATTTGAATTAAAATAAATCAATGACAGTACAATGATGTAGAATGTTGTATGGTACATGATGGAAGATTTTATGTCAAGTCAAAATGAGAAATGGATATTTTATCATTGAAAAAATAATTCACCTGAAATCTTAACTAATGTTTGGTGCACATGAATTAAAAAAAAATCGTTAAACTACATAAGCAGCAAACATGCTGATAATTTTTAGTCAGTGTATAAAAGTCTCTTCAAATGCCTCGACTGAGAAACCAGCTTCACTAAAAATCACAGATGTATGGTTTCTTCACTCTCTAGGGTATACGTCAGCAGATGTCTCTTAAAAAATAACGAATTAGAAATTTTGCGCTCAAGTCGCAAGCATACCTTATCTTTTTCATATGCATATGTAAATGTGTTCTTAAACTCGACTTAGCACAAAAGCATTTATTACACATAATCGCATACAGACGGTATCTCTTTCGTATGCGTGCGAAAATGTATATTTAAATTAGGAAGCTGAGAAAATATTTTATTTCAAATGTCTACGGTTTCTCTTTTGTATGAACCCTTAAATGTCTTCTTAAAGTTGTCGCATCAGAATACGCTTTATTACACACCAAACAGACAAAAGGTTTCTCTTTAGTATGAGTCCGTAAATGACCTATTAAATGCACACGCTGAGAAAATGTTTTATTACATATGTCACATGCAAACGGTTTCTCTTTTGTATGCGTCCGTAAATGTATTTTTAAAACCGAAAGCTGAGAAAAAGTTTTATTACAAAAGTCGCATGTTTCCGAATTCTTTTTCGTATGCGTCCGTATATGTCTTCTTAAAGCTGACGGATCAGAAAATGCTTTATTACACACGTCACATAGAAACGGTTTCTCTTTCGTATGCGTGCGCAAATGAGTCGTTAAAGTAACTCGCTGAGAAAATGTTTTAGGACAAATGTCGCATGCAAACGGTTTCTCATTTGTATCCATCCCTAAATGCATCATTAAATGTGCATGCTGAGAAAATGTTTTTTGACAAATGTCACATGAATACTGTTTTTTCGTATGCGTCCGTATATGCATTTGTAAATTAGAATTCCGATAAAATGTTTTATTACAAATGTCGCACGCAAACGGTTTCTCCTTTGTATGGATTCCTAAATGTCTTATTAAATGAGCATGTTGAGAAAATGTTTTTTTACAAATGTCACATGCATACGGTTTCTCTTTGGTATGTGTCCCTAAATGTCTCATTAAATTAGAATGCTGAGAAAATGTTCTATTACAAATGTCACATGCATACAGTTTCTCTTTTGTTTTAAACGTCCGTAAATGTGTTTTTAAAGAAGAATGCTGAGAAAACTTTTCGTTACAAATGTCGGATGCAAACGGTTTCTCTATAGCATGAGCCATTAAAAGTTTTTAAGTGAGACCCTTTAAAAATGCTTTATTACACACATCATATGGTTATCGTTTTCCTTTAGAAAGTGTCCATGAACGTGACTTTAAATATTGCTCTTGAGAAAAATCTTTACTGGAAAAGTCGCATGCACATGGTTTCACTTTTTACGAGTCTGTAAATGCTTCCTTAAACTTTGCTGCTGAGAAGACGATTTACCACATTAACCACAGGAATATGGCTGTTTCATTTCTATAGGTAACAACAAATTTGTTCTGAAAAAACTCTATTTTATTCGTCACAAGCGGACAGCACCTCTCCAGTGTCACTTTGGATAAGAATTTCATGTAAAGGTTAAGATGTGTCTTTAGATTTGCTTGGTGGGAATGTCCTTTACTACTTGAGTCATAGAATAAAAGTTCCTCCTTTGTATATGCGTATAAAAATATTCACAAATGTATATTAATAAACAGTATTAGGTATAGTAAATGAAAAGTAGTAAACATTAATAACTTGAGAAATTTTTATTTCCTTTTTCGTAGAGCTGGGTTCAATCCAAGATATTTCATATGCAGCTTTAGATCTGTTTATCTTAGAACGGCCTCTTCTTCTCACAATGTCTGCTTCTGTTATTTTTTTTTTGAAAGAATGTAGTTACTCAGGAGCCTTTTTCATAGTCGGGTACACTTTGAAATTACACCATTCATCAAGATTCCTCACATTGTGACTTCGAAATCTAAATAAAATAAAATAGTAAATGCAATTTTATACACAGGGATACTGATAATAGTCAAACATCCAAATATTAAAACATATCTAACATCTATCTTTACACAAAATTTACCTTAAAACATATCTAAACCTTTAATAATAACGAGATCAACTCACACATATAGGGCAATTAGAAAAGAATGCCTGAAATTTGAAGGGCTACATTTGTGCAACAAAACAACTTGGAGATCCTATCTATAAATCATTTTAAAGGGGACGTTCTAAAGCTTTATTTGATTGGCCAGAAGGCAGGGCTGCGGTGATTTAAATCAGTTGATGAAAATCGCTGATTTAAATAGCGATTTAAATCAACTGATTTTTTAAAAAAAAAAAACCACTGATTTAAATCACTTTATTTTAAATATCAAGTTAATCTGCTTTAATGAAATAAAATTGTTCATTTATCTTTAAATAGTGATTTTAAAATATTTTTAAATGTTTATTTAAAGAAAGAATATACAGAACATAAAAATATTTCATTGAATTGGTGTAACTAGAGTACTTTCCATATCTTTATTTTTGAGAACACAAGCAAATTACATTTTAAATAAATATCTAATGAGCAACACAATAAAATACAAAGTGTGAGATGCTCCTTTTTTATAAAATAAAATAAATATTTTTAAAGGATCATGGTCACAAAGCAAGAACATACTAAAATGCAGTGAGTTTCGTTTTAATATTGGAGAAAATTAAATAGTGTTGGGAACAACAAAGTTTTTATATTAAATAATGTTCAAATGTAAGATAAGTAATACATATAAATGTTCCAAAAGAAATACAAACATCTACATAGTACAATTTAAACTATGATCTATACTTATAAAAGGCAATGTTTGTGTGTGCGTGCGCGCAATGTCCAGACGAATCTATCACACTTATAGTCAGGAAATTTGACACACAGCTGATGGTGACTCAATGCACCTCGAAGCTTGAATTAAAAAAAATTTAATCTAGAAAATTTTTTATTTAACATTTTGTGTTGTTTGGGGTGATTTTTCGCTCCAATTTCTCGATGCATGTTTTTGGATAATTGTACAAAAAAATAGGTACAGCATTGGAAAGAGAAAACTATTTCTGTTCTAATGAAGTTTGTTTCGTACGTTTAATGTAATTTACTGAATTTTGAGAAATTTTTGAAAAATAGTCACTTTTATGTTTATTTTCAATTCAGATTTCTTAAAATTCTCGCTTAAATAAATATTAAACTTTATTTATTATAAATAACAAGCGCATAGAATGGTTGATGTGTAAATTATATTTAGAAACACATTTTTGAGTCCAGGTTACAAAAAGTTACTTCAGAAAATTTCAGTGACTTGTCACCTAGTTACTGGTTTCTTTACTTTTTTATGCTTAGTAAGAAGTAGTCTATTCTCAAGGTCAAGGTAAAATAAACCTTAATCCAAATACTTGAAAGGGGAGAGGAGAAGAGTATGATATTTAGCTCTTGGAAGATTGCAACATTCCTAAGACATCCTTAGTCTATTATCCAATAAAGGGTAGAGAAGGATAATTCTTATTTTTGAAAAGGGGGGAACAGGATATTCAGTCATTTGTGCAGTTCATGTAAAAGAGAGCCTGCTTCTCACTTGTGCAAAATTTGTTTGACCAGAAGAGCCATATCTAAAAATTTTATATATTCTAACACACAATAATATATCTATAGCCAAGAAACGTAATTTCTATTGTATTGCTCCTTTTTTCCTCAATAAAATTGTCTTATATTTCAAAAGTATATTATTCTTTATATTTAGTTCACAAATATTTTTTTAAACAGTTGTTACATGTTTGAATTAATTTTTAAAAAAATATGTTGTTGTTTTTACTTTCTCGTATACGAAGTTATACAAAGAGAAAGTATTGTAATCGTCAAAAAATTCGAACTCGAGATTTTGACGAATCTCCACGTTTTAGACCTCCCTGATTCCGAAAAACACAATTTTGGAATTATGTCTGTCTGTGTGTGTGTCTGTGAACACGATAACTCGAAAACTATTAGAGCTACGGGGATGAAATTTGGTATGTGGTCTTTAAACATAATTTGTAGGTTTCTATCAAATTTTGGACAAAATCCGTCAACGGGAAGTCTGTCTGTCTGTATGTTCGAGGTCATGCGAACGCTATAACTCAAAAACTTGAAAAGCCAGATGGATAAAATTTTATACACAGTTTTATCGTCATGAATGTAGGCCCGTATAAAATTTTGGGCAAAATCCGTCAAAGGGTTGACTGTCTGTCGGTCTGTATAATCGCATACTTGTTCAGTTTTGAAACTAACTCCCTGCGCATCCCTACTAGTGGCAATGCCTGTGCAAGAAAGGGACGCTCCGAAACTTGGCAGTTTGCCAAAAACCAATTCTGGAGTGATTTTGTAAGGAAGCAAACATTTAGGGAGTCTCGCCAGGTCCTGTTGCGCAAAAGAATGAGCAGAGGATTTGAATTTGTTTTGATCCTTCAAACCACGCGTGGTTCCAACTTTGGTTTACTTGCGACGGAAGTTTATTTGACGTCTTTTATTATTCTAGTTTTCTCTACATGTGTTAGGAGTATACGAGAAAGTTTAGGGGAGACCACTCCCGCTGGTTTTAAAAAAGAAAGTACAGCTTAATGACTGGTATGTTTTTATATATATAATTCTACGACTGTAGGCCTCAATGTCTAATATACAGATGTTAAATATATATATATATAGTTTTAAAAAATCATTAAAACAAAAAAAAAATCGATTTTTTTGGAAAAAAAAATATAAAAAAAATCAACAACCCTGCCAGAAGGAGAGGGCACGACTTGGGAAATTCAATTCGGGATGAAACTTGACATAATAGTAGCATACCATTAGGGTGTTCACACATTAATCTAAAAAAGTGCACTGGCCAGTCAATTCGGAAGAAATGGCCCTCAAACTTTGGGCACAACTTGCATACCAGTAACTCTTCGCAAGCAATCAGTCCTCGGATAACTTAGATGTCAGTGCGCTCCCAAAACATTCGCTATGTCCGCAGTTCGGTCCTGGAGGCGTATTTTAAAATTATTTATTTATTATTTTTTTCAGAATTATTCCAAATTAAATTTAAAAATATTTTAAATTAAAGCTAATTATTTTAATGCAGAAAATAGCTTTATTTATATGATATTCGAATTACAGATAAAATAATATATAAACAGTAAAATAATTATAAACGCATCTTTAATGGTGACCAATATTAACTATAATGACTCACATCATAAAACATTTTTATGTAGGCATCATCCTTCATAATATTTAGAAGTTTATTCTAAATTTATTAATTATTCATATCATAATTGAATTATTGATAAATTCATTTTATAAGTACTAAAATAATGATAAATATAACTTCAAATATAATAAATCATAACTATAATTACCCACATCATGAAAGATATTTTTTAGTCTTCATCACTCATAAATTTTATAAATTCGTTCTACGAATTTCAAACGATAATGAGTAAAGACATTTACCCATTGGTCCCTTTTCAATTATTGCAATTTCGGACCATCTGCCTATGCATTTAATAGATTAACAGCTGCTCTCTGCTATTTTGACTCCATCATTAAAATATCGACGATCTCAATATGTATTCAATATATTAACATCTGCTCTCTACTGTTTCCAAAATAAAATAAGAACGAAGAATTTGTGAATACAAAAACCCAATAATTTAAAACTTTCAATGAATTTAAAATGATAATTTTAATTATAGTTAACATTTATCACCATTAAAGATGCATTTAAAATTATTTTAGCTATAATTCAAGTATCATATAAATAAATTATTTTCTGCATAATAATAATTAAAGATTTAATTTAAAATATTTTTTAAACTTTTAATTTAATTTGGAATAATTTTGAAAAAAAAACCACAGCCAGGACCGAACGGCGGACCTAGGGAATGCTATGCGAGCGTACTGACATCTAAGCACTGATCGCGTGTGAAGAGTTACTGGTATATAAGTTGTGCCCAAAGTTTGAGAACCATTTCCACCGAATTGGCAGGCCATTATACTTTTTTAGATTAATGTGTGAACACCTTAATGGTGTGCTACTAATATGCCAAGTTTCATCCCGATTTGAATTTCCCAAGTTATGCCCTCTCCTTGTTAGTAACATTCCTACAAATTTCCCGAAATGCTCAATTTTTCTAGAGAATTCTTTTGGTGGGAATAAAAATTAATAGTTTAAAAACCTGCGACAATGGAAGAAAAAACTCAAATACAGACCTCAAAGGGCAGAAAATACTTTAAAACCCAATAATTTGACAATGCAACCATAATTTATTGGCATCAAGAAATAAAATCTATACCAATTGAAGGGGTTACAAAGGATAGAAGCCATAGGATAGGTAGGATGGGAGGTTCGACTGAGAAATAACTCAAGAATTTTTAATGTAACTAGGATTTGTCGGTTTATATATGACTGATGTGTTTAAGGGGATAATACCATTTTTTTACGTTAATTCTTTGGCCACTGCGTAGAAAAATAGTGTTTTAAATGTCATAGGGGAAAGTTCAACTCCTGATAAGCAATACTCCACATTATTTTCATAACTCCTTTCATTTTTTATTTTCGTTTTGAGGTTTATGTTTTTATTTTCATATAGCTTTTTGTTGTTGATGCCGCCAGGGCAGGCCTCAAGAAGTGCAGGAGCAGGGATAAACGGTGGACAAGCGATTATGTGATTCTTGTCGCTGCTCTTTATGTTGTTATTAGTGACTTAGCACGTGTAACTGGTGTCTCCGCCATGTTATTATTTTTTCACCAACCGCTCATCAGATTTAAATTTATAAATTTCCATAAATACACTAATATTTTTTTCCATTTATACCCCGTCCCCACTGCTACGCGACTAGCGGGATCCGATTGGAAACCATTTTCTATGCCTTTAAATGCATATTATATTTTTTCAGTTTTAAAGAATGAAACGTTATTAAACGAGCTGGAGTGTTTCGACTTTTCCGTATATCAGGCAACTAGCAGTAGCCGCACGGCATAGCGACTTCAACAAAATAAAGAAACCACACAATGACATAAAATAAAGTTTTGAAAATGAAATCGAAACAAAAAATGTATTTTGCTGATTTTTCCCATTTTTTTTCTTCGCGACAATGACAATATCGACATAATCATTCTTTTTTTTTTAAAAAAAGCGACAACGAAATTATGAAGTTTGCTGCACACGATATTACAGTTTAACCAGCCATCGGAAACACCTATGTAGGAGATAGTTATATCATACAATCGTATTACATATTTATATCGTTATTTTACGAATTCAAACGCAAATTTTATTTATAAAATCTTTGTTTAATATGGAGCTCATAAATACATATACAAATACATAAAAGATCACATTCATTTTTGGTAAAAGAACATGATATAAATACGTAATATGATGCACGATATAAATATCTCGCGCGCATGCTGAAAAACTGAGTAAAAATAATTTTCATGATTCTCTTTGGAACAACCAGCTGGTAAGTAATACATCAGTCAATATAGTCATTCATCATTCTTCCTCTAATATTTTACCGCCAGATGGCGCAGACTTACGCAGAAATCTCTTCCGCGAAAAACAAAAAAGTTATTTCCTTTTTACACGGGAGTAGACGAAAAAACTCTGACTCCATCAGGGGAAAAAATTAATTTAAAAAACGAACAAAGGTATTTTAAACGACCTTGTTTTAAATCAAAGACAAATGTTTGATTTATTACCTGAAAAACAATTGAAAACGATAGCGTTATTAGAACGTCGGATGCGAGAACTTAAAAATTCAAGATGAAGAATTTTAGATAGAAGAGACTATATTTTAAAAATTTCTCAAAATTCAGCAAATTACGTTCGAAATAAACTGCATTAGAACGGAAATCGTTTCCTTTTTCCGATGGTGTATCTATTTTCTTATTACAATTATCAGAAATGATGTAAGGGGGAAATATAAACCGAAAATGACCCCAAACAACACAAAACATTAAGTAAAAAATTTTCTAAATTAGATTTTAAAATTTGGGCTTCGAGGTGCATTGAGTCACCATTACTTGTTACCAAATTTCATGACTATAAGTGCGATAGATTTGTCTGAAATCGGACACAAACACGCACACAAACAATGCCTTTTATATGCATAGAAATTGGAAGTTTTTTGCTTCGCCGTCTGTAGAAGAAAACAGAATATGCATTTTGGACGTTTTCCTTTCTTTCTATTACAGCCGACATTTTATACATAACCAAGATTTTGTTGGCAAGGCCACATACCAAATTCCATTTCTCTAGTTTGCTGTGTTGCTTAGTTATGTTCTTCATAGCCAATAAATAGGAAGGATATTCAATATACAGTTTGGTGAATTTTATTCAAAATTTGAAGCATATGTACAATTCTGATGATAAAACTATACACTAAATTTAATCCTTTTTTTTTGCGTTTTTGAGTTATCGCGTCCATCTGCACAGGGTTGGACCGAAAGACTTTCCGTTCACGGATTTCCCCGAAAATTTGATAGAGATATATAATGAGAGTGTTTAAAGCGCATAAAAAATGTCACCCTTCTATATCGCCAGGCATTCGAGTGATGACGTTCACAGAGACAGACATAGTTGGAAGAAAGGTGTGTTTTTCTCCCTCCGGTAAGTTTAACATCCAGTGGCCGATAGGTGGAGACTCATCAACACCTAGAGGTCAAATTGTTGGACGATTACGAATAGTTTCTCTTCCTTTATGAGAAGGTATAAAAAAACAGCCCTCTAAAATTTTTAAACTCTATTTTATGACTGATTGATCTACGGTACAAACCACCCTAATTATACGACTCAACTGAGCGGAGAACAGCAAAAACTCCGGACAAGGAGCCTTATTTGGAGAAAATAATCCCATCGGTTTGTGTTCTCAGCTAGATCATTGGCGACCAACTTCCTTTCCAGTCTGGCGAAAGGAATGGCAGAAATATTGGAGCCTTACACAATGTACACCTATAACTCTCAGAAGTGGGGGGAAGAAAATTCAATAATTTGAATTACACTCCCAAAATGATCTTTTTACACATAGGCAACTGTGTGTATCCTTTAGAAAGGCCACTAAATCTAGAAATACTCCAGATGATTCCACTATGACATCAAATATTGATTGAACACAAAGAGGTATTATCTATATAAATATTTTTCTCACATGGCTCCCAAAAACGAGTTACTTAGCTATACGATTTGGCAACATCCATAGCAATCGATAAATCAAGTGATTTTACTGTCGAAACGTAAAAAAAAAAAAAATAAATAAAAAAAATAAAAAAATAAAGTGCGGTATCAGAAATGGAATTTCTTTTATTCGAAAAATGTGGTAATCCTGATATACAACCCACCCCACCCCCTTTTGGAGTTTTTTAACGGTTATAGCGATTAAGACATGCTTCACGACAAACCGCACAAGAAACTGTGGTCTTAAGTCTTAAAAAAGTCTTATGCAAAAGAGAAGACAAAAAACACAATTACATGAGAATGAATCTGTTCAATTATACTCGCAAATGTTACATTTTGTAAAGAAACAACATCTGTTTTTTAATCAATGCAAACATAAAAAAATAATTTGTACTTAATAAACAACAAAAATGTGTCTTGTTTCTCAAAATGGCACTTTCATTAAATCCTATTATCAATATCCAGTCTTTATCTTCTAAGAGAATTTTCTATGTGTAATATCAATTTCTTTAATTTATAACTACCCTTTGTCAATACTGAAAAGCAAGAGACTTTTCCATGTTGCTTTACATCTGTTTGCCTTTAATCTACATATATAAAACGCTAAGGTGGAAAAGGACGAGGCGGAAAAAATGGATCCTTTTTTTTTTTGTCGATGGCAATGTCTGTTAAAAAACAAAACCGGAAGCCTCCGCCATGTTAGGCATAACTTCATAGGAATAGCCTGTTACTATATTCGGAATCAAAAACTTGCAAATAAATTTTATCATATCTTCCTCTCAATCTAAAATTCAGTAATCTTTAAAATTATGTTCTACATTTTAATATTTAATTTAGAATTAATTATTATAAATATAATTTTTTTAACAATTTCTTCTTGAATGGCGCCACTGGCTTAACAGAATGATCGGTAAATATAACATTTTTAAACGTTACAATGTACAGTGCCTACAAATAACGTTTTATTCGAACGCATCGTAACTGCAAATACTGTAGGCTAAGGTTCAGGGCCAAAAAATTTTATTCCTTTTTGATTAAGGTAAAAACATTAAAAGGAAATCAGTTTAAGATTTTTAATTCTTAATAATATTGTCTTTTTATGTTCATAGTGCTAAGATGCGACACCACAATCTCATCAATATTAAATATAATTTGTTTTTAGAATTAATTTTCAGAATAATTATATTTGTTTTAATTTTGCAACTCTTATGTATTTGTTCACTTATGCACTTTAATAATTTTTTTGGGAAGTTTTATTTGAAGAAAAATATCTTTTTTTGAGGCTAAAAAATTTTATTCTGTGTCGATTAAATAAAAGCATCAGAAGTAAAATAAAGTTGATTCATATATAAAAAGATTTTAAAATAATTGTGCAAGGACATGCAGTGTCTTCGCTGTAGCGAGCGAAGCAAACAGGGTTTGTGTAGCACACCTGGAAGGATTGCAACGCAATCCACTGAGGGTTGGCGAGCTTAAGCGAGCAGGGGGCAGAGCCCCCTAGTTTACAATAAATAAATAAAATTATTCAGATTTCATTTAGGATCATATGTGAGAAAGCTAATAGAAGACTTACAGAATGAACAATAGCATCTGAAACAGGGCCGGGTTAAGCCCTCTAGGAGCGCTTAGGCAGCGTAAATCTCCCCCCCCCCCCCCATTATCTCCACGGCTTCCAAAACCTGGATTTAAATTTCATGTAAGTATAAGCAGTTTTAATTAGCAAATTTTGGCAAATTAAATAGTAAACCATTTAATTACAGATCACTTTTAAGAGACTTGATTTCAATAAATTGAGTATAAAAAAAATTCAAAATTATAAGTAATTTTACACAAAATAGTAAAAAAAATAGGCAAAACTTTTTTTAAACAAAATCTAAATACTAATTAAATAGAGAATTGGACTTTTCAAAATAACAATGCAACATAATTTTTTTTAAACTATAAAATATAAAAAACATACAACATAATATAAAAATGAAGAATGACGTAATTAATTAGCAATGCTGTTAGAATAAGGTACTAAAATTTAAACCCAACGTGATTTTAATTTGAATAACTTAGAGAGCATAGAAATGTAAATTAAATGAAAAAGAAAATTAAATTATTCTAAAAGTACTGCAAATATTAAAAGAATTTTTTAAAAACTCTAGACCTTGGGGTCCCTTAAATTTGAGGGCCCATAGCCAATTGCCTATTTAATAATCTGGTCAAGATCCTAAATTTGTTGAAAAATATCCATCCATTTTATTTTAATATGTTCATACATATAATCTATAATTTTTCATTTGTCTTTTAGTATTGGTATATTAAAATATTTTGGGGACCGAGACTGATTGTTAAAACAATTCATTTACTTTATTAGAAAAAATAATTTGACAAATTACTAATTAAATAACAAATCAAAGCAATTTGTTATGGTTTTGAAATAAGAGAATTAAACATCTAGATATTTGTTTCATTAAAAAAATTAGTTAGAATTTACACCTACCTCCTTTATGGGCGGTTGCTGTTGTCATATTACTATCTCAAAATAATAATGATAATTCATTGGTAGTTAATCAAGTTATAAAATCAAAATGTTTAATGATATTTGTGATTTCTGAAGTTATTAAGAAGTAGCAGGTTTAATAAGATTTACGGACTTGCTTACCATAGCTTATATGCTTAAAATGGACATTTTAATAAATCTATTAATCTTTCCGTAGGTAAAAGGCCTTCGAACGGACCAAGCGAGTAAATTAAACATCCAAAAGAACATTCAATTAATCCGATTTGACAGATATGCTACCATCTATATGTAAACTTGTAGATATAGATGGTAGCAAATGTCTTAAACGAGGTTAATAGAATTTTCAACAAAAAAAGTTTTTTTTACATATGTGCTTGTAGATAACAGGGAACCCCTATGCAATCAGTAAACATGTTGCTCGTGAATGCTCAACTGTAAGGTAAAATGTTACAGTGTTGAGGCATTTAACATTTTGTTTCCCTTTTGTATATTCATATTATAAAGAGACTAATAATTTTTAGCATTACATGATGATTTAGTTTAAGGGAAAGAATAAATTCATCGAATATTTTTCCACAAAACTAAATAGCAGCATTGAAATTTAATAATCAAAATAGTTCATTTAATAAAATCAATAATCCTCTAAAGAAATGTTATGTTTTAAATGAATTGGAATTTCAAACATCAGATAAACTTCATAGACAGAAAACTAAAAATCAGCTTTTAATTTCAGAAACTTTTAAATTTAACAAAGTAAGAAAGCAATTGCAAATAAAAAGTGAAATTTCGTCTAATGAGAGATTAATGTTTTTTCACATAAAAATGTTTTTGTACAAAAAAATTTATTCTATAGTAATATGTCACACTCACATATAAAAGGTGGTGCAAAATACTTCACACAAATACTATTTTTGACTGGTATAACATTATTTTGATGACAATATTTGGATGATATAGATCTCACTTTCTATTTTTTAAAATATAAAACTCCTTTTCTGACACATTATTTTGAATTTATCAGCACAATGACAGCAAGTTAAGAGAAAAATTTGTTAACATAATGTAATCAATTGTTGAAGTATGTAATTTACAAAAAGAATTTGTAATTTGAAAATACTTAAATGTACCCAAAAATAATAGAACTAAAACAGATTCCAAAAATAATAGAACAAAACAATATTATAAAAATGTATTTCTCTTGTATATTGTATCAAGTTTTGTTAAAGCAGAAGTATTATTTTGTTAAGATTTTCCTAATATATCAAAACAATTAATAACTGAAACACTTAACTAAGTTTTTAAAAAAACATCCGTTTAAAATACGACTGATTACTGATAAAAACCCAAAAATTTAATTAAATAGTAGTAAAACAATTCCAGATTTCTAAAGATACATATGTGCGAGTGTAATAAAATGTAAAAATGCATTTATCTTGGTCTTTTAATCTCAAACAGTTCTTAGCAAAAAGCAAAATTATAAAATAAAGCAGTAATATTTCACCTATGTAATTAATCATCACTGAATTCATCATCATGCAGTTTTCAAACTTATAACAAAATTTTGCTTTCCTTGTATGGAATTTTAAAAGGAACAATAATTAAACAATGCAACCCTTCATATCATTATAACAAAAAACAATCAACACATTTAAGTTTAAATTAAATTTAGTAGAGTGCATTAATAACCAAGTTATTATTATTAGGTAAAAACCTATTATTATTCTTTAATAAACTTATTAAATGATTGTCGAGCATAAAAAAGATCAGAAGTGTTTTCGCATTACATTTTTTGAATATAGTGAAATGAATTTATTCGATAAGACCTACACTTAATTTTTTAAGCAATAACTTGCCAAATGTGGTATAATATTTAGAATAAGAGTTGACACCAATTTCCACGATTGGCAAAGGCTTTGAGAACATGGCGATGGTACCATACATTCAATCTCTAGCTTAGCCATTCATTTCATATTTTAAATCTAAGAAGTGAGTTATATCAAATCAACATTATGTCTACTTTGGATGCTTTAAAATAAGGAATAGATTAAAGCTTACTTAATAGTTACTGTTGTTTTATTTCTAACTTGTACGAAGTGCAACCTTTACTTCGCGTTTAGAGTCAACAGGAGTCAACAGACCGCTCTTGTTGTTTGTTCTGAATGACGCCAAGCGACCGCCAAGAAATAGATTCTTTATGTAACTCGTTCAGTTCTCGTTTTCATAAGGAAGCGCTTCCGTTCTCGATTTGAATCAGGGGGTTCGTTCATGGGTCCGGATCTAACAAACAAATGTAATTAAGAGAAAAGTTACTTCAACACGATGCCTTATATAATTTCCTTTTTTCATACTATCAATATTTTTAATTGTGTTAATAATAACAAATAATTTAAAGTATAATAAATAAATGAATTTATATTAATATGTAAACCAGTGGCGGCAAATAGAAGAGACGAGAGGGGCAATAGCCCCCCCTACTCTTTGCGGGGAAGACTAAAATTTTATTTCATTTTCGCTGGTTAAAACAAGGAATTATAAAAAAGCAACAGTATCCAAACAAGTTTTTTTCTCTACCTCTATACTCTCCGGTACTTTTTAGATGTCTATAAATTTCTTGCTATCCTACTTTTTTTCTCCTAATCGCCGTCACTGTTTTAAATCTGTGCCAAACTTTCGCACATGAACCTATCCTCCCTAATATTTTGTTGGGTGTGTATGCACAAAATAGGAAAGACAGTTTATTTATATAAATGTGTAGAATTTAAAATACTTTTTTGTAAACACTATTTGATGTCAGAAGGCCATAATATTATATTTTTTGTTTGTAACAATTATCTCTACTAATAATAAAGATGAATGTCTGTCTGTGTGTTTCTTGGCAGTCTACAGAACAGATCGTTGAACCAAGGGGTACGCAATTGAAAAAAGGTTGGGAATTTCTGGTCTATATGATAGAGTTTTTGAAGGATGGCATGAGGTTTGTCTTTGGCATGAATGTAAAGATAAAGATCTGTCTTTAGATTTTTTTGGTGGAGATTTGCTTTACTTCTCTAGTCATAGCAAAAATTTCTTCTTTTTGCATGCGAATAAAAATAATCACAAATGTATGTGGAGCTTGTCCCTTTAGAAACAGAATTATATAAAAAAAAAAACTGAATCAAGGCTTGTACGATAGATGGCGCCAGTGGTACCTCTCACGATACGTTTTCGAGTAGCGCCTTCTCAGTCGAATAGAACTAGCAAGCAGTTATTGTAAATGCGCAGATTTTTCCCCTCTTCTTAACAGAACATGCTGTAATAACCTCGCCGCCAGCGGTACTGCGCAATTTAAGAAAATGGCTATAAACGGGTAAAATGCAAATTCCTGTTTTATCTCCCTCTCGAATCGATTTAATTGAGCTAACAGTTAAAGGCCTAGCAATTAATCTCTTTATGTTTTAACTAACCTAATGACCGTCTATCGTTAAGTTACGTTGATTCAATTTTCCATAACTATACCCTGTAACCGCCCAATTTTTATGTTAAATTCCCTGCTTTTGTAAACAGTACTTTTCCCTCTGTGTTGCAAAATGCAACACAACAGAACTGTTAGCGGTTCAGCAACCACCAGATGGCACCAAAAGACACGACTGAAAAACCAAACGCGGAGACACGACGCTTGGTAGAAAGCATTAAAAAACTGCGTTGAACGAGAAAGAAGAAGGTGGATGCAGCTCATGGCGGTGCAAGCGACCCAGCCAGTATGATACTTCTGTCGGCATGTGACGGACAAAAAACTCGATGCCTGTTTAGCGACTGAAGTGTCGAGATGAACAGTGCGAGTTGATCCGTTAAACACATAACCCCGGGGTACATCGTGAATAGAGTACGCCAGGTATGTACAAAATTATTAGAAATAGCTATTTCTTAACTTTATCCGACTAGTTATCCCGCCAATGTTGTGAAGTTCAGCAGTAACCCAGATAGCACGTAAGTTTGCAGCAAGTTTGATTTTGACTTGTCATGGCAAAATTTGACGCGTCAAACTTGAATCGAACTTGTAGCAAGTTCGATGTGACAAATAGCGCCACCTCTTTGCAAATCAAACTTGCTGCAATTTTGCAAAACAAGCTTCCTGCAAAGATAGCACAATAAAGAGATAATTATCTTTGTCTCTGTTTTAAAAAACATCCGATTTTTAATAGCATCTCCTAGACCGTAATTCTTTTTTATTAATTCAATAAATCAATGATAATTTGTGAAAAAAATAACTTTTTTTATAAAAAAAATTTTTGAAACATTTTCCATCTTTTTACTAAATATATCACTCTCTTTAAAGAAAACTATATCGCCTTTTTCTTAATGTTGAAATTTTAACGTTTATAAACAAAATTAAATCTAAAAAACAGTCAGTGTTTGTTGAACAATAATAACTAAACATTTTGTCCTATTTTAAAATAATTACTTTTGAACTCTAATTTCATAATTTATTCTACTAGCAAAACGTAGTTATTAGCGAAAATCGCTCTCTCTTTGACTTCAAATCATATTCTCAACTCAAAAAATTAATGAAATCCAGAAAATAGTTAAAGATAAATCGTATACGAATCGAATCGAACGATGTATTAGCGAAATCTATATTCTCCTGTCGGAGTTCAACTGGCTCAATGGTTAGCGTCTCCGCTTCGGAACCCGGAGGTCGCGAGTTCTAACCCGGGTTGTGTTTCGTACGCTGTTTTTGCTATAATTTGCAATAAGTTTGCACGGCAAGCTTGCTGCAAGTTCGTTTCATGGTGACTTCGGAGCTTTCGTTAACTTGCTGCAAGCTTGCACTCTTGTCATGACAAATTTGTGGCAAGCTTGCTGCAAACTAAAATTGTTATCTGGGAATATGTTGGACTCGTCGTCTCTGTGTTAATCACAGGAGTGGCCCCAGAGGGGGGACTGGGGAAGCTGTGCCCCCCCATCCGGGAAAATATTTGTACTGGGTATTCAATTGTAGTTGATAAATAATAATCTGGCGAGAATTTGAGACCAATTTCATTACATTCGCCCCCCATACATCAGGTTAATCATAAACGTATCAATGTCTGTGTGTATCAATGTGTTAATCTAGAAATCGCTATAAATGTGAACAGTAAATTTAGAGTTTAGAAAATAAAATGTTATTCCTGAATTTTTCATCGGCCAGTTCAGGTGTAAAAACGCCATATTTAATGAACAACTTTTTCAGTGTACAACCACTGTAAGTAGCCATTAATATTCTACTTTTAGCATTGGTTAATCTTTTACATTGGTGCCGTGCCGAAAAATTTTAACTTCGGGTTTCGAATCGGTTATTCTCTCATACAGTCTGAAGTGAGCCAATAGTTACATCCGATTGCATCATCTAAAGTTAGTCAAATATTTAAAAATTATATGGCCAATCATAACCAATAATAATTTCCTAATAATAAGATACAATTTTTAATAAACACTAATATTTCATACATTTTGAGAAGGTGATACTTTGAAAAGCATATGTAGTTAGGTGTGTGGTATTTTCAATAAGCGCACAGGATTGTCCTTTTCTTTTTTATTTTTGACATTAACAACACACCACACACACAATAGACGATCAACACAGAACATATATTAGTAGAATATAAACATATTTAGTAATTCGCCGCTGACAATGAGCGAGCTGTGCCTAATTGCACAAGTAAACAAAACGTCGCGACGAAGTACGCTAAGCAACTCAAAAATGTTCTCCCGGACTGCATATACTTAAAAGGTACACGCAGTGCCATCAATAGACAGCATAAATGCACATATTTAGAAGATGAATATTAATGAACAAAAGATAAAGATTACAGATAATAGCCATACATGAACAGCATATGCCAATTTAGATGGTCACATGCTAATGGACAAATGCGTATTGAATGTATATTCTAGTGTATGAAATCAGTAAAAGTATGTAAACATTTAATACGAAAATTTGAACGTTGTGAACACCATATATTTATAGTTTTAACAAGTGAATTTCAGCATTTTGAAAAATAATAATTAGGTAGAGTGTAATTAGTGTATCTCTGGAATTGTGTATGATATATTTTATTTTTATTAGTATATATTGATATTGGATTTAACGTGTTTATTGTATATATAAAATAAAATTGAGAAAGTGATAACGCCTGGAAATAGTAACATTTTGGAATCTCTTCCTAATTTAATTCCAACTTTTTTTGGAAAAGATGGGGAAAACATTGCATTTTGGATAGCTCAGACTAAACAAATTGCTACTCTCGAAAATTGGAATACAGATAAGAAAGCCATTGTGTTGAAATTACATTGCAGGGAGAATTCTCTAAAATTTCTAATTGAGGACCCTATCACTTCTAAAAAAAATGAGTTTGATAATCTAGCAGAACTATTAATCCAAAAGTTCGAGAAAAAACAAACCTTTCAGGAAATTCAGAGACAATTCTCTACTATATCACAAAAACAGAATCAATCTGTTAAAGACTTAACTAATGCAGTTTTCAATGGTGGCTGACAAGTATGTGAATGTGGAGAACTCTAACCGGAATTGTAACTCAACTTTGAAAGAAAACTTAAGGTCAACTAAATTTCTAGAGGCATTAAAGCCTGATATAAGTTTAGAGGTAAAAAAATTTGATCCAAAAGACTGAAATCTGCAGTTGCTAATGCAATAAATATTGAATCAGCCTTGGAGTAAAGTAGTGATAATTCTACTAACAACATATCCAATGTAGACATACATAACATTCTAAAAGAAAATTTAATAAAAGATTAATTAATTGCTGACTTAAATAAAAAATAAATTAATTAACCAGCGGCAATGTCATAAACATCAAAAGGGATACAATATCTACCTGTCGTGAAGGTGACACTCAGAATAAAATTTCATGTCACATTTGTCCTAAACCTCATTTAACGACAGATTGTTAGTATTATCCTAGGGAAAACAGATAGAGAAATCCCAGACCTTGGCGAATATATAATTCACGTGAAAGACAAAATGTTCATCCTTACAGAGGAAATCGAGGCAGATTTCAAATGGAATTTAAACTAGAAAAGGGTTCAGGCTTAACTAATTATATAAATTCTCCTCAACCTGTAACTCAGAAAACTTTTGAGGAGTAGAACAAAAAGGACACTAAACTTGACAAAAAAGATAAAGGAGGTACAAAAAATATCACAATAAAATCATAAATGCCACGCAAGAGTGATGAAACTAACCAAATTCCTCTAAGAAACATAAAATTTGGTTCTCTTCAAAAAACTGCTCTTGTAGACACTGGTGCCAATATCAGCCTCATTCAGGTCACAACCATAGAAAAGACAAAAGAATTCACGTAGGTAGAATACATATCTCGCTGAGCTAGGATTAAAACAAAAGACAATTCTTGTATATCGTACTTATCTACTGTTAAAATTAAGTTTAAGATTGAGAACAAATGGTTTGACAATACATATTTCGTGACAAAAAGTGATTGGAATTCAAATTATGAAATTATATTAGGGTATGATTCAAACAAACAAAATTCTAATTGATTCGGCAAATAACTGCATAATTATAGATAACACCAGATTACATTTTCTCAATCACAAAGATTATGATCATGAAAGTACTTCTAATGAGAGTAAATTCAGTAAAGAAGTTAATGTCAATACTGTGAGGTTTCTCACATAGTGAATATTCAACCAGGGCAATCCAAGATTGTGACTCTTTTTCCATGCCTTCATCGTTGAGAGATTCGGGCTCATTTATATTTATACCTACTACCAACAAGCTCAACTATAATATCCAAAATTCTCTATATGATTACACTGATGATAACAAGTTCACCACCATCATTGAGAACAACTGAAATAAAAAATAAGAATCAGAAAGAAAATAAAATTGGGGTCATTCAAAAATTTCACAAGGAAGACATTGTTGAACTAACACATCAAATTGGCCAGGTCAACACCATAAGTTTGGAAAAAAGTAAAACGCATGCGAAGGGAAGAATTAAACCCAAATCAATTCAATTTAAATCATTTGGATGGTAAAGTCAAAGAGCAAATATTACAATTATTGATAACCAACTATTCAGTAATTTCGAGCACTTACAGTACCCCTGGTTCCACTGATAAGGTATTTCCAGAATTTAAATTATATCATGATTATGTATTACAGACTAAAACATATCCCATCTCTACAATTGCAAAGGAATATGCCTAAGAGGTAATAAAAAAATGTTGCATGAGGGTATTATAGAACCTTCGTCTAATAACTATTGTTTTCCGGTTATATTTGTTAAGGAAAAACCTCTACCTGGTGAAGGAAATAAACAAAAATTTCGGATGGCAATTGATTATAGACTTCTGAATTGTATCACACAGTCGCACAAATTTGTCTTCGAAAAATCATGGATATCATTCAGAACATTACTGGCAAAAATTGGTGTAGTGTTCTTGATCGTAAGTCTGCATTTTTTCAAATTCAGCTTACAGATAAAAACAAGGAAAAATTAGCATTTTGCTGTGAACTGGGGAATTTTCAGCCATGCCGATTACCATTTGGGGCAAAAAATAGCACAGCCTATTTTCATAATTTAATGTCCAAGTGTTTAAAGGATATAAAGGGTTCAAATATCCAATTTCTTCTTGATGACATAATACTGGCCTCTGATACGGTTGATGAGATGAAATGTTTATTACAACAGGTCTTTGAGCGATTGGAAAAGTTTAACTTAACTTTAGATCCTGCTAAAATGCAAATTTGTAAGAACGAAATAACTTACCTTGGTTTTGAGTTGGATAAGAGTGGATATTCTCCCTCGGCGGAAAATGTTGGAAAGGTTTCTAAATTTCCCATTCCCAAAAATGTCAAGGAGGTTCAATCTTACTTAGGTATGCTAAATTACTTTAAACACTTAGTTTTTAATATTGCAAAATTAGCACAGCCAATTGTTAATTAAACCAAGAAGAATTCTGAATTCATATGGGATCAAAAATGCCAGGATGCTTTTAATAAATTTCCGGACATGATGCTCACCAAACATAACTTTAAAAATATCAAGCATAATGAAAACTTGTATTTAATAACGGATGCTTCTAAATTAGCTGTTTGTGGCATTCTAATGCAAAAATCTAACGGTAAATTTGTTCCTATTGAATTTTACAGTAAACAATTATATCCCGCTGAGATGCGTTATCCATCTATTCGTAGGGAGTTGTATGCAATTTTTTTTGTCTGTGAAGCACTTTTCTGAACATCTTCATGGTAGGGAATTCTCCATTTTAACAGATGCAAAACCATTAGGCCATCACATTCATCTTGACATAAAACCTGATATTGTTGCAAGATAGCTCCTATATTTACAAAGTTTCAGTTATTGAATTGAACTTGTGCCAGACTTTTCCAATCCTGCTGATTTTCTTACAAGAATTCATGAGGAGACGCACGTAAACAACCTCAAAATTTTCTCTATTCCTGATGGCATGAACTGTCTTTATAAATAAAACGCTTATGTGGACTCAAAATCGGGCTGAATTTCATAATCGTCGTTTGGCAACAGCTCGCAAGTTTCGATTGTTTACTTTCGAATCGGCGAATTTATTTTGATTTGAT